>NW_018922969.1:256148-271068 GCF_002207925.1 Prunus avium | reverse complement strand
TGTTACAATGGACTGTGCGGGACTTTATGTCTGAAAGTGGGTGGAAGATTGATTGGCTCAACCAACTGCTTCCTAGTGAAATTGTTGGCAGAATTTGCAGTATTCATACGGGCTCTGAGACTCAAAGACCAGATAGTACTATCTGGGGCCTGTCTAAATCTGGAGAATTCTCTGTTAAATCTGCCTATTTATCCTTCTTTAATGAGATAAATTATGCGCCTTGGGCTTGGGATTTCATATGGAAACTGCATCTGCCACCTAAGATAAAGACCTTTTTGTGGCTTATTGGTCATGGCAAAATCCTCACTAATGTCCAGAGAGAGAGAAGAAAGTTGACTACTGATCCAAATTGTCATAGATGCCGGTCCCTCCCTGAGACTATGGAGCACTTATTCAAAGACTGCCAGCATGCCCAACAGGTTTGGAACTCCATTGAAATACCCCTTTCGTTGGCTCATACCTTCTATCTTAGCTTTGATGTTTGGATTATGATCAATCTCAAGAGCAAGATTAAAGTCTCTCACAACTTACCTTGGGTCTTGGTATTCACCACCGCTCTTTGGCACTGTTGGAAATGGAGATGCTGCTCCACTTTCAATACTGGCTATGAAGCTCCCCCCCACCTCATGCAGGTTATTCTTCAGTTTGCTTGTGATTGGTATGACATCAATAAGGTGATTAATGTTATTCATGCTAGAGAGGTTATCCAAGTCCTTTGGCAGCCTCCTTCCCTTGGAAATGTTAAATTGAATGTGGATGGTAGCTGCAAAATCAACTCTGGTTTAATATGCGCTGGTGGGCTGCTGAGAAACGCCAATGGAACTTGGATCTGTGGTTTTTCAGCTAACATCGGGTTTGGAACTATTTTGGAGGCTGAGTTATGGAGTCTATTCAGAGGCTTGCAAATGGCTTGGGCTAAAAACATTAGATCCCTTGAGATTGAGAGTGATTCAATGACAACTGTCACCTTGATAACCAAAACCTGTGAGCAATCCCACCCTTTATTCTGTTTGATTGAGGACTGCAAAGATTTAATGCGTCGCAACTGGAGTTGCAACATCTCTCATATTTACAGGGAACAAAATAGAGCTGCGGACCTCCTTGCCAATATGGGGCATGAGCTCCCTTTGGGTATACACCACTATGATTCTGCTCCTGATCATCTTACCAGCACTTTGCGGGATGATGAACTAGGGAGGGCCTATGATAGGGCTGTGCCTGTTTAGCTTTTCTTCCTTGGCTTCTGCCATCCTTGTAACCAAAAAAAAGTTTTATTCATTTGTTTAAAATGGGGTGGATAATATAATTAGATGTGACAAAGGGTGGAAACCAAGCAATTGGATATAAATATTGGATTATGACCTGCCTTATTTTCGTAGGGAAGCCTACACTAATTTTGAATTAGGGTATACTACCGAATTGCCCCCTGAACTTGTACATAACTCTCAATTTACCCCCTGATCTTTTTTTTTTAGCGAATTAAAGGCTCGAATTAAATTTTATTCTCAATTTTCCCCCTGCCGTTTAAATCAACAACATGTCATCCAATAATCCGTTAAATCATTAAATTTTTTTTTTTTTTGAAAAGATTGAAGAAAAAAAACAAAAATGAAAAAAAAAAAAATCATATGGCTTTTCTACACAGAAAAGAAGAATTCTGAAAAATCTGAAGAGATTGAAACCATGAACCACATCAAAATTTTGCAATGCTCTGCTGAAGAGATCGAAACCCTTCACTCCAGACCAATCCACCTCCCTTCCTTAAGTTTTTTTTACCCCCAGACCATTCACCCATTCCCATCCTAACCCGATTCCCCCATGACTACCACCCCTCAACGAACCCAGAACCCACAGACCCAACCCCATCCCCCATCACAGACCCACCCGCCATGAACCGCCGTTTTCTTCTCCCTTATCGTCCCTCATGACCACCACCACAAGCCACCCTTCCTTGCATCCCTAGTCCCCATAGAAATCATCCACACAACCCTAACCTTTCAAATCAATATCCTAACCCCAAATTCACAACCACCGAATTATTCCAAATTAAAACAAATAAAAAAACAAAACTAATTGGTTTCTGAAAACCACAAAATGTCCCTGCGATTTCCTTCAAATCCCGACCCGCACCCTTCTTCCTCTCCCACTCAAGATCTATTAGCTCCTTCATCGTCTTGAACTCCGCATCCGAATCCAAAACCCTAGCTTCATCTCCACTATCGTCTCTCTGCTCTTCTCCTCTCAGTTCGACCTCAAACTTTCTGGGCAAGCCTTTGCGGTCGTTGTCGATGTTGAAGAGCTCCGACTGAGTGTTCCGAGCTCGAACGTCGCAGGACTTGCTCCTGGTCGGGTCGAGGCTGGCGAGGCGTTCACTGAGGCAGGGGGCGCAGAAGCCGGTGATGGGTTTGGTAGGGTGGCGGTGACAGGTGGAGAGGCGGTGAGTTTGGCGGTGTAGGGCCATGGCTTTTTTTGGGTTGCATAAGTCGGTGATGGGTTTTGTTGCATCCATGAATTTCTATTTCGACAACTCTAGCCAGCCGCCACCACACTCCTCACTCCTCGACGACCACCACAGAACCGTAGCACCGTTGGTGGGTGCAAAGTGCTAGCAAAGGTGGATATGGCTGGGGAAGGCACGAATGGGTCTTGGGTAGCAGAGAAAGAGAGATGGCAGAAGGGGAGAGGCGGAGGAGAAGGGGGTAGGGTGGGTGGGTCCCACTCCTTTGTTTATAAAATATTTTTTTTTCATTTTTATGTCATTTTTTATTATTTAGAAGTATTTAATTATTTTTAACATATAAAATGACCAATTTGTCCTCATATTTGACGGATTATTGGATGACATGTTGTTGATTTAGACGGTAAGGGGAGAATTGAGAATAAAATTTAATTCGAGCATTTAATTCGCTAAAAAAAAAGGTCGGGGGATAAATTGATAATTAGGTACAAGTTCAGGGGGCAATTTGGCAGTATACCCTTTTGAATTATTTCTTTCTTGAAGACCTTAATTAATATAAAAGAGTTGGTGCGCCTTTTTCCTTTTGAATTGAGTTCATACTTCATACATAGACTGGTCAAATCGTGGCCTGCATGCATCTGCATCACAATCATTTTGGGTGGAGCTCCATCCATCCAGCCCTACCCAGTTTGACATTTAGATATATATATATATATATTCCCCATTTTATTTTTGGTTTCATATTATTACTTTATTTTCATATTTATTTACTTTTATAAAAAAACAAATGGACTTCATTCAAATCAAATAAACATCATAAAATTAAACAGAATTACTGGAAATAAGCAGTGCAACAATGTGGCCTCGTTAAAACCTTTTACACTATTGCATTTTTATAACTTTTATTTTATAATAAAAATTAACCCAATCTATGTGACAAAATTGAAAAAACTGACGGAATACCAATCAAATCAAATAATCTTAAATAGGACATTAATTATTTGATTTTTTGGATCCGGCAAAAATCCAAAATCCAAAAACATTGGCATAGTAGTTTATTATTAGATTGGATTAAGCTGTCAAACCAATACGTGTGAGGTGGATTAGCTTTATACTGATCGCCATTAATATCATTAACTTATTAATTAACCTGTTGAAGACAGCTACAGCTTCGCAACAAAATACCACCACTTACTTTTAACCCTCTCCATTATCATATGCTTTCCCACCGATTAAATATATTTATTGGGATATTATAAAATTTTGCATAAAATTGAGCCTTGGATATGCACGACCATTTCCATACTTGGGAAATAAAAAGCACATGAATTTTATTATTTTTTTCTAGGTCGTTAATACTTTTTTTTTATTAAATCAAGTTATAGGTCGTTGATTATAAAATAAAAATTCAAAATGGTACTTTAATCTTATCAACAATCAAACACGGCAATAATAATTGTTTAAACTCATTAATTTCACAAAACTATTTATGGTGAGGTGAGAAGCACCGCCAGGTGACACAAGAGAATGGTGAATGAGAGAGAAAATTAGGAAATATTTGTTTTTTGTTTTTACTATTTTAACCCAACTGTAAAAAATACTCATGTGCAATCGAAGCACAATTTGTAACTGATATCTACATTCGATGAAACACATATGGAAAGATGTGTGCTTTTGTAGAGAAAACTTATATGAAACGGGGATAATATATATTTTTTTATATGGTCAATCACTGTATGTTATGTAAAAAAGTTATCACATGAGATATATTGTGATTGACCAAGAATAACAAAACAATGTTATTCCCGTTCCACACAAGTGTTTCTCGTGCTTTTGATAATTGCCCACGAGCGCGTGATTAGTTATCGATATACATTATCATTATGAGAAATACAGAGAGGATTCGAACCCCCAATACTTTTTTATTGTTTGTAAAACTCTTCTAATGAAATCACATATGAAAAGTGACTTATCCTTGATAGTTGTCCATGTTTGCAGTACTTTTATCGTTAGAATCTCTCTTAATAGAAAAAGCTTTGGAAAACACTTTTTGTTACTCTTAAAGTGAGATTCGTTATATTACGGGACTCATTTAATACGAGACAATCGAGACACAAATTAAATTTTATAAGTTAAACATGAATGAGACACCCTTACAATAAAGGGTATTCATGAATAATAAGCCCTAAAAAGGAAGGAGAGGAACCCAAAAAAGAAAAGAACATATTGGTTCCATATTAGGTGATGATTTGCCTCCATTGTTGTAAGAGGAAAGACGTTTTAAATACATGAGAGGGGAGGAGGCTATTGTTTACTTCAGGTCATTTTGACTGGACAGCCAGAAACATAGCAAAAATTTTGGTTTCCAATTTTCTGTTTACCATGAATTCACAAAAACAATGGTGGTTAAAAAGATTAACAATTTCATTTTTGAGATAAAAAATAAACATTGGAGTGATCCAAAGTCCAACCAAAGGAGGACCTTTCGAAGCACAGTAGGATTAGGAAGCCATAAAAACGGTCAAAGAAGAGTTCCACTCCTCCACTCCTACTCTACACAAAACCAAAAACATGGTGAATGGAAACTTCCTTGACCAAGCAAAACGACGCAGTTTTGGGTACGGCTTTTTGTCTCTGACCAGCTAAGCTTTCGTTGGCAACATCATTGTCATTGGCCATCGAGGCTATTTGCTTGTCTGGGACCTCTCTGTTGAGTTCTACACAGCTTGATTCTCTGCATGGTCAACACGTGTCATCCGTTTCTAATAGACTTCTTCTGGGTATATAACACTGAAACCCCAACATTCAACTAGCAGTAAAAACTCTCTCTCTCTCTCTCTGTGTCTCTGTCTTTCTATCTCTTTCTCTCTCTGAGTTCATGGGTCACTGTGAAATGACAAGTCTCCTATGAGTGAATCTTTACCACCTTAATTTTAGCTTCCTTAAAACCAAAAAGATCCAATTTTTATTTGCACTCACACTCAGTCTCTCACCACCCTTTAATTTTTTTTACATTTTTTGATTTTGTTTTATTTCCCTTCTCTGCATAGACAAGGGTGAATATGTATAAAGGGAAACTGGTGAAAAAGCAGAAGAAAATAATTAAAGATTTTCCTTCCTTTCTGCAAAATTCAGAGAGAGCTGTCTGACCCTTTTCTTTTCCTTTTATCTTTATTTTATTTATATAAATTTTTATTTTTCTCCTATTACAAACCCCCTTTATTGATGGTGCTTTGTCTCTCCTTTTTCTTCTGCAACAACACCAACTAAAACCCTTTTCCTTCCATTCTTTTGTGTGTTCAAATTCTCTGAGAAAAGCACAGAAAAGCCATGTCGGGCTTGTATAATCCCAACTTCTCACCTGCCAGAGCTGCTTCTCCTCAGATTAGAAGCACCCCAGATGTTGACAGGTTTGTATATCCCTTCTAGAACCTTTCCGTTAAATCTTCAAAAACTAAACTGCCCTGAGAAAGATACAGTCTTGGTAATGAACTTTGCTCTGTTTTAATTTGATTATGTTGAACAAATTTTGCTCCTGTTTTTGATCTATACGTGCCTCTTGTTTTCTAGTCAGTACTTGTCAGAGCTGTTAGCAGAGCACCAGAAGCTTGGACCTTTCATGCAAGTACTTCCGATATGCAGCCGACTCTTGAATCAAGGTTTACTTACACATCTTTGAGTTTTGGATCTAGATTTTTATGGGGCATACTGGGTTTATTCCATTTTCGTTTGTTCTTGTCCCCATGACTGTCTTTTTGGAAATAAGAAATGTGCTTCCTTTACTAGGCAGATCGGTCTGATTGGTTTTCACCTCATGACCCTTGGCTGCTCGTTTCCTCAGTTATAAAGGGCTGTTCTTTAACTGATCGTGCATTCATCTCCACATTTCATTGTGGAACAGTGTCTGCAGCCCTGTTTTTAACACATTCTAATGCTTAATTCTGAGTTCATTGTGTTTTTTGTTCTTTTCCGATGGGGAAGTTGGAATTTTCGTTGAAATTAGACTCAAAGCATTGTGTATAATTGAGTCATTTTCAATGATTCATAGTTTTATGATAACAATAGGGTCGATTACTACTTACCACCCTAATCTTAACTGAGTATATTGATGAGTTATGCAAAGTTGCAACATCAATTGTACCTGCTTTGCATTCCCCCCCCCTCCTTCCCTATGTCCCTAGACTCTATACCATCTAAAGGTCTTATGCATCACCTAGTTGCAATAGGGAGTGCAGGCGTCTAAAATGTGACTTTGAATGCATTGAACTGTCTGCACTTAAGTTAATTTGAACTGCCAAAATGGGTCTATGTGGATGACTTGTAAAAAGTCATGGAAGGGGAATTAAAGGTAAAGGTAAATATATTTTGTAATATACACACGATGAACACCCAAGGAATGCTGATTTTGATGGCCTTCTAGGATAAGAGTCGGCTAGAGGCCTTCTAGGATAAGAGTCGGCTAGAGGTAGATTGGCTTGGTTTCATAGTAGATATCAGTTTACAGAGGTGATGTACTCTCTGCTTCGGTGATTAGTTGACCTTAATAGGCTTCTTTACTCACCGAAAATGCAGCTCATTGAACTTCTTCTGTTGACCAACCCTCCTATGTGGTATCCACATGAAGGAGTGGTTGTGTGTTACATTGCAAAAACTAGGTCTACGCTATCCTGAGGTTTCATCCCCTTTTCAATTTCTCATGGTTATGATGGCCTTTTAACTTAGTTCTGTATAGTTTCATAACTTCACCTTGGAATGTCCTTTCCAATAGCGTGGCCAGTTTCTCATATGATATGTTTCTTTGTGCAGAGATTTTACGGGTTTCTGGAATGATGTCCAACCAAGGTTTTGGTGACTTTGACAGAATGCGACATAGAAGTCCTAGTCCAATGGCTTCTTCAAACCTTATGTCAAATGTTACTGGGACAGGATTGGGTGGCTGGAATGGACTTCCTCAAGAGGTGATTGTTTTTTTAATTTTCAGAGAGACTTCTCTGATTTTTGAAATCCCGGCATTGCATTTTGTGTATTATTTTATTGATTGTCTGTGTAAGCTGCGATTTAATACTGTTTCTCCTCCAGCTTCATTCAATTCATAACTACCCATCTCTGAGGTGAAAATGTGTTTCATGTCTTTATATTGTTGTGTGTCCTAGGTAAAATTTCTTGTACATAGAAAAGGTTATAGGAAAAGGGTTGGGACCACGGCAATTAACTGATAATGCCTATATATTGTGCAAGAAGTCCCTTGAGATTGGGTTTTAAACTGATACAGGGTCCTTTGCACTCATTCAAGGATCTTGGTACTTTAGACCCACTTGAATTTTGATTTCTTCTTATTCATTCTGCTTTCTATCATGAACTAATTTGGCCCCCAATTCCTAATGTGAACTTGGGTTTTAGCCCACACAAATGCTATATATGAAATTTAAACAACCAGTTCTTACCAACATGAAGTGAAATGTTGTTGGAGAGGAGGTTCAAAAGGAAATATGCTTCGTTGTGCATTTTAGAGTTATCTTCTTGTGCGGTGAACTTGGTATTGACAGTCTCTTTCACCTGTAATTAATTCATAAAAACACAGATAATAAGTTATATATATGTCTAACAATATTTAAAGCACAAAATGTGACGTGAGGTGAGAAATATAAAGAAATCAAACAATGATTGTCTTGGAATGTGGATTTATGACTCATAAGCTGGGTATGACCTGTATTTACATGTTTATCTCCTATTTATGTTTTTGGTTGTACTCTATTGAAACAAGAAGTTTCTTATTTGTTACCTAAAGTGTGAATGTTAATCCTGTCATCTCTTTCTTTAATAAACATGTGTCTCCAATGCGTGATTCTACCGGAATTCACGTGCTTTTTCTCAACTTTACCACCCGCCATCCTTCTCTATTTATTATCTTTGGTTTTTATTATGAATTTTACATCTCTAAGATGGCAAGACCCTTTTACATAGCAGAGATTAGGTGGACCACATGGAATGACAATGGACTGGCAAGGTGCACCTGCGAGCCCTAGTTCATACACTGTGAAGAGGATTTTACGTTTGGAAATTCCTGTAGATACTTACCCCAATGTAAGTCATTTGCATACTTGTAGCATTAAAGTCAGCTTGATTGGTTACCTCAATGTAATAATAAATAACTGAACATTCTGTTTGCTTGTGGATGTTAGTTCAATTTTGTTGGGCGACTTCTTGGACCGAGAGGTAATTCTCTGAAACGGGTTGAAGCTACTACAGGTTGTCGCGTATACATTAGAGGCAAAGGATCTATTAAGGATCCAGACAAGGTAATACACTTGTTCATTCTTTTCTAGACTGATACTAAGAATTTGCCACCTATGATCAGTCAAAATTGACTTTTGGAATGTTGAAAATTTCTGAATATTTCATAATGCTACTTGATAAGATTTCCTTTTTGGTTCGTTAGCTTAATCATTTCGTATTATTTTCCAATATCAAGGAGGAGAAGCTTCGGGGAAGACCAGGGTATGAGCATCTGAATGAACCACTCCACATCTTAATTGAAGCGGACTTACCTGCCAATGTTGTTGATATAAGGCTGAGACAGGCGCAGGAAATTATAGAAGAATTGCTCAAACCTGTGGTAATTATCTTCAATCTTTTGAATTTCTTGTTAGATAGTCTTGATAATCATCGAGGAATCAGGATGGCTAACTCTCATTGCATCTCTGTCCTGGAACTTTTTATTAGGCCCATATTTACTTGTTTATGTCTTGAGAGGAAATTTGATAAAACTTCACATCCACTTGTTAAGCTGCATGGGCGCCAATTCTTCTGCTTGATAGGCAGACTTATAAAGTTAGGATCAGTCGATCCACAAGGCTATGAGCTCTCTTTCCCTTCAGAGGAACTTGTTTATGGATGCTATTACTGACAATTCTATATTTGTATTTTAACTAGAAAAACACCTTTGTCCCAATTTTGACCTTAGCTCTTCATTTCTTTCTTTTGGGATATAAACCTTTCACTTGCAGGATGAGTCACAGGATTTTATTAAGAGGCAGCAATTGCGTGAGTTGGCTCTGCTAAACTCAAATTTCAGAGAAGAAAGTCCTGGACCAAGCGGTAGTGTATCTCCTTTCAATTCAAGCGGAATGAAACGCGCAAAAACCGGTCGATGAGTGCTCATATAAATCCTGTTTGAAATGTTCACTCCTCCGCTCCATAAACTCATGGCCAAGAATGCCTTGCAATACACATTTCCATCAGCATGGCTACGAGAAAAATAGGCTAACAGTTCTTGCTGGTGAGCTTTCTGGTGGTTTTTGCTCGGTTTGTTTTTCTTTCTTTTTGGAACAACAGACTGACAAAGACCCGAAACAGAAAAATATCAACAAAAAAAAAAAAAAAACCAAAAAAAAATGATGAAATTTATATAGTTGGCTCTCGAGTAGGTTTGGTGAGGTCAGTTTTCTGTGTAAACCTAATACATTCATTGGATTTATTCTTGTGTTAGTTACTTCTGAAGTTCTGAGAAGTGTGAAAATATATATATTAATTAATTGTGCAACCATTAGAGTTTAAGACAATGGGGTCGAGTTTAGCTTTGCAGGGCATGTCATATGCCATATTTTTTTTAATAATAAGTATGTAAACAGAGTCTGGATTCTTTACATGTGCTTCTGAATTATTTAAGTTGTCTCTTTGGAGTCTTCAATGTTGTTGAATTGATATAAGACGAAATACAGTTGGCTTGGTCTCAAAGCAATCAAGTCGATTCATTAAGCTCCTAATCACTTGATTTTGGATGATAAGTTTCTTTCTAAATATTAGGAAGCGACCTTCTTTCCCAGTGGGGCCATCGATAGATTCTATCTATGCTATTTAACTCAGCATTGCTTGCTTAATGATCCCAAAACAACAGAGTTCAAACAAACTCACATGGTGGTAGCTCGAGTTTGAGAGCTATGTCTTCAAATTATTAGTTCACATTTTTATATACTATTTGGCCTTTTGTTGTCCGTAGTTAACTTCACATGGGCATGGTGTTCAATAAATCCGAGGCTATTCGCATCGAATAAAAAATGTCTTAGTTTATAAATTGTCTCATGTTTGCTCGAATATGAAAAGTTTGAGTTTACAGATCGTCTTATGTTCGCTCTTTTACGATTGAGCTACTTGTGCAAGTTAACACGTCCGCTAATTACGATGACATTTTGGAAAACAAACTTAAGAAAACTCGTATGACATCTCCAAATTATAAACGTTTACAGTTTACATTAGTTCGACCATAGCCACAAAGAAATAACAGTAATTGTAATACTGGCAGAAGAACCTCGGATATAGCAAGCAACCAAACCGAGTGAAAATACCTAAGTAAGCTTGGAAATCCACATTAGAGGTGTCAAACAACCAAACCAAGTGAAAAAACCTAAGTAGGCTTGGCAATCCACATTAGAGGTGTCAAACACATTGGGTTGGTCTAAGCACGGCCCGAGCTCATATGGACTAGGCTTGAGTTGGGATTGATGATTTTAATAAGTGGATAGGGCTCGACACTCCTTGTTTATTAAATGAACCGACTCTAAACAGGCCGGGCCAACCCAACATGGCCCGTTTGACACCTCTAATCTGGATTGGGTTAGCCTAACCTAAGTTGTACCTTGGACTTGGAGTTTGACCAACTTGTCGACAAAACATTGACTATTTGGAAAGATGGAGTCGGCCAAACCAAAGAGACGCCAAAGCTATATATACGATATATATTACTGGTTTCTCTCTTTACCCTTCATCTTGCCTGATGCATCCTCCTGACCCACGTAGGAACCCTAGACCATTCCCTTATTTCTGCCACAACCACCTCCACCCTTTTCTCTCCCTCCACCGTCCACAGTAGAAATATATTCTTCTTTGCCGTCCACAGTAGACCATTCCCCCATTTTAGCCACGAATCAAACCCTCACCTTTTCAGTGACAACTGCCTCCACACAAATATATATATCTTTGCCTTCTTGGTAAGCCTATATTTTATGCCTCATTTACTTATTTATTTGTTAATTTCTTTGGATTAAATTGGTTGTTTTAATTGGTTTTGTGAGATTTGTGAAGGAATTGTGAAATATGAGAAATTGAGGTAAAAAGGGGCAAGAAGATGAAGATTGGATATTAATTAAAAATAAGCCAAATCATTCCTTTCATCAAAAGGAATGTTATCAAAATTCCTAGTTCAAGATGGTTCAAGTCTTACCAAGTCAAACAAAGAGAAATAAAGAAGAAATTATATTAGAAGGAATCCTGTTTTTTTTTATTTTTATAACAATTCTAATTATACCTTAGATATTTAGGATTTCTAGGAGTATTATATAGGGAGTTTCGGCCATTGATCAAAGATCATCTACCATCAAATTCCACACATTCATACTCATAGCTGAAACACTCAAAGGAGAATACAAAGAGAGCTTGCGCAACCTTGACGTTCTACTTGGAGAATTCGGTGCCTTCCATGTCTTTATCAATCATCATGATTCTTAATAAGTCCTTCATGAACTAATTTGTTTTACTAGGGCTACAATGTAGCCTAGCTATGAATACTCAAATTCTTTGTTATTGTTAATTTTATTTATCTATACATGTTTGAGCGCTTGTTACCGTTCTTAATGCTTTCAATTAATTGGCCACTAATTGCATGATTGGAAGAATTGGGTTGAGACCAGAAGGAGATTCCTAATAAATAGCTTCTTGTAACAAGTACAATAAATTACATAGCTGACTCGGAAGATTAGGTTATGGTTTGTGTAGTCTTTAATGTTTTCCACAAATCTTAATGGGTTCTTAGCCATCTAAATCTATAACTAGGAATAGAGTGGGTTGATGGTACGGAACACAACTAATATAACTTGAAAGAGAGTATTGGTGGGGTAAGGGAAAACGATTATCAATATGTTAGGTAATTAGGATTAACAAGCTAGAAAGATTTGGGTGGGATTAGCTAGGTGAAATCGGTGTCCTAGTGCTTTATCATCGTTGTTTTCATCTTTTACATTATTTACTTAATCTCAATTTATTTTACTTGCTTAATTAGATTTTAATCATCATAATTCTCTTATTGTTTAATTCAAATATAATTAGAAATAAATTACTCTAATATTTAATAGATTAACTTGATCCTTGTTGGAACGATACTCTATTTACTACTATACTAATTTGAGCGATATTGTCCACTTGCAATTAATCACATCACTTCTCTCACTCACCACACTACTTCTCAGATATATCAATCAAATCATATATATATCTTTGGCTTCAGGCAAATGTTTCTTCTCACAGCAAGCCCCTTCCCATATCCAAGCCTGGCAATGGACTTCAGATTCAATTGCTGACGTGTTACTTGGCATTTTCATTTTCATTTTCAAGCCTTAGGTACTCGCGATACTACAAAATCCCAAATATACAAAATTGACCCTTTATACCTTATGTATAATAGTATTAGAGCCGACTTCTTTAGCCACTTCCGCATATGTCGTAGTAAGAAAGAAAAAAAACGAGAGAGTTTTGAAAATGGTGAGAAGCGAAGAGATGAAGGTTAGGTTTCGTTGTTCTGGCTTCTTGTTTTCGCTCTTCTAGGATTCTTGTTATGACTTGAGGGTTTCTAGTTCTTATTAATCATCATGAACAATTAGTTCTTCATATGCAAAGTAGGGGTGAAACCTATAGATATTATAGACTTACATTGTTGCATTTGATCCACAATTGTTAGGCAATGAAAATTAGACTCGATGTTTAGGTTTTCCACCTCATTTTCTCAAGAGGCCCCACCTTGAAATCCGAAATCAAGTAAGGTTTTGATTGGTTCTATGTTCTTTCTGATAGTTTTCTTACATGTGTTCAATCTAACAATATGTTCTATTCCGACAATTATTTTCGGGATAGATATTTCCAAGTGGAATTCGTTGTGTCCAGATGAATCCTACACGTTATTACAATATCTTAAATGATTAAGTAATCTCTTTCTCGAAACCTTGTTATTAATCATCATGAACAACATATTGTTAGATTGAACACATGCAAGAAAATTATCAGAAAGAAAATAGATCCCAAGCAAGAACCAAAAACTGAAGAACCCAATAAAAACCTTACCTTATTTGGGATTTCAAGGAGTTCGACTAACGCTCTACATTCCTCTATGATGATCCAAAAAGCTATTTGCAACCTTCAAGGCAGAGAGATGAGAAGGCCATCTGGTTGTGCCATTATGCTCTGTGAGAATTATACTAAGAAAATGGGGGCTCAGGAGAAACAGAGGTGGAAACCCTAAACATTGAGTCTAATTTTCATCACTTAACAATTGCAGATCAAATGCTACAGTATAAGTCTATCATATATATAGGTTCCACCCCACCTTGCATATCCAGAACGACTTGTTCATGATGATTAATAACCTGTAGGGTTTCGAAAGAGAGATTAATCAATCATTTAAGATATAGTAATAACCTGTAGAATGCGCATGGACAAAACGAATTCCACCAAGAAAGATTTATCCAAAAAACATTTGCTCATATAAAACATATTGTTAGATTGAACACATACATGAAAACTATCAGAAAGAAAATAGAATCCAAGCAAAAGCCATACTTGATTTGGGATTTCAAGGAGTTCGACTAAGCCTTTGCATTCCTTTATGATGATCCAAAATTTTTTCTGCAACCTTCGAGCTGGAGAGATGAAAAGACCATCAAATTGTGCCATTATGCTATGTGAGAATAATACTTAGAACATGGGGGCTCTAGAGAAAATGAGGTGGAAACCCTATCCATCAAGTCTATTTTTCATCGCCTAGCAATTGTGGATCAAATGCTAAAATATAAGTCTATCATATCTATAGCTTCCACCCCACCATTCATATCAAGAACAACTTGTTCATGATGATTAACACCCGCATAAAGAGCGCATAGACTATGTTCAAGAGGAGACATCACATGATCTTTATATGAAGATCCCACAACATTACCAACATGTTCATCCTCAACACCAACAACATGTTCATCTAAGTCCATCATATTTATAGCTTCCACCACACCATGTCATTGTGAACATCAAGCATTTCTTCTTCCACTTGAGTATCTTCATCTAAGTCCATCATATCTATAACTTCCACCCCACCGTGCATATCAACACCCTCAACACCATTTAGCAGCCGCACCTTGTCCAATTGGCTTCATCCATAAAAGCCTCAAGCATTTTATGGCTCTCTTGCCAAGTTGGGTATGAGTGATATGTATGCACCAACTTAATGGGGAGTGTTACGACAACTATACTAATTGATTTAGGAGATTTACCTTCCTTAATTACTTTCTTGTAATTAGTGAGATTCCTAACTTGTAATACTTGACTTGTTCTCTACTCTTGTAGTTAACAAGAGTGTATGTGACTGAAAAACTCTAAACGGTAAGAGAGAGAGAGAGAGAGAGAGAGAGAGAGAGAGAGAGAGAG
>NW_018922969.1:243289-256105 GCF_002207925.1 Prunus avium | reverse complement strand
AGAGAGAGAGAGAGAAGAGAAAACTTTAGATCATGCCCCCGAACCCCTTCAGATCTTCGGCTTTTGGTGGACTTAAGTTGATCTACTCTTTCTTTGGCATATTTATTGTCTCATATTTGAGCTGCCTTTGGTTGTGCCTTATCTTACAAGGCTGCTTTTTGAGGTGTTGCGGTTTGGACATGGTAAATCCACTGCTCAATTGGTGCGTTGAGGCATTGGAGTAACTAGTTGGCGCTTTTTATGTTATGTCTCGAGGGAAGATTATGATGGTTGGTTTTCCTTTTGCTGACTTTTTATTTTGGTTTAGTTTGTTTAATAAAGTCCAGAAACTCTATGAGTGTTCTATATTTTTTCTGTTATGATTCTAGAAACATAATTGAGTTTGCTTGGTGTTCTTAGTCTCTCTAGGAGAATCATGCCGGTTAGCAACTAGTTTTGGTCCTTAGTGTCATTAGACTAGATTCGGGGAAATTATGGCGTTGAGATGGGTTATAGAAAAGTTTATTTTTGAGAGTGATTTTCTTTAGATCGTTTTAGCTTTTAGTTGGCTAAAATCACTAGAAAATTTTTACCCATATCCATTATATTGTTATTGAAATGACTCCCTTGATCACATTTGTCATTTGTATTGTTAAGTCTATTAATCTAATTGCCTTTTTATCGAAAGATCAAGAGTGTAATGCATTATAAAGGCGAGGTGGGAAAGTGGGTTGTAATGATATAATCGCATACACTGCCAGACCGGCCCGACAGATAGTGGATACGAACCAGGGTCCCGGGAGTGTAGAATGACCAAAAAGCCCTTTTACACCAACTAAGCCAAAATGACCCGGTACTTGGTTTGGTGGGATTTGGGGCCCAAATTGCTCACCAACTTTCACAATAGCGTCCAAGTTCAATGTCCACGTGTGATCAAAATGGAACTCACAGGCGCGTAGAAATGACACTAAAAATACTCGTCTCTCATTTTTAGGGTTGGCGAGTGTAGACGACACTGACCGCCGCCCTTGATATTCTTTTTTGTAATTGTCTGCCTGGGGCCTTCTTCTTCACCATTTTTCATTTTTAGGGTTCTTATTACATCACTCACTTGCTGAGCTTAGTAGATTCAGATTCAGATTCAGATTCAGATCAATCATGGCAGCCACTGCCCAGCTTCGTTACTCTACTGTTGCTAGACACCACTACAATCCCTCCGATAATCGCCGTTTCTCCAACAACCCCAATTCCTCCATCTCCTTCCCCTACTCTAAAACCCTAAATCGGGCAATCTCGTTTGTTCCCAAGACCATTTGGGATGGAAAGCCAGAGCTTTCGTTTTCCGGCGGCAATGGCGATGGCCACTCCGGCGCCGGAGCTGGTGGAAACAGCGGAGGTTGGAGCCGCGGCGGCGGAGATGGGAATTCTGATGATTCGTCGTCTTCATCTTCGTCGGCGCTTCAGGGTTTTGGAGTTCTGGGTATGTTTCTCAACGGTTGGAGATCTCGAGTTGCAGCCGATCCCCAATTCCCTTTCAAGGTTCTGATGGAGGAAGTGGTCGGAGTGAGCTCTTGCGTTCTCGGAGACATGGCTTCTCGCCCCAATTTCGGCCTCAACGAGCTCGACTTCGTCTTCTCGACTCTCGTCGTCGGCTCCATACTCAATTTCACACTGATGTATTTGTTAGCACCCACTTTGTCTGCTTCAGCTGCCACTCTGCCTTCGATCTTCGCCAGTTGCCCGGCTAGCCACATGTTCGAACCGGGTTCATATGGGTTGGTGAACCGTTTGGGGACATTCGTTTACAAAGGAGCCGTCTTTGCAGCTGTTGGGTTCGCTGCTGGGCTTTCTGGGACTGCCTTGTCAAATGGGTTGATCAAACTGAGGAAGAAGATGGACCCGAATTTCGAGACCCCAAACAAGCCACCACCAACTTTATTGAATGCGCTCACTTGGGCAGCTCACATGGGTATAAGCAGTAATTTAAGGTACCAAACTTTGAATGGGGCTGAGTTTTTGCTGGAAAAGGGGCTTCCCCCTCTGGCATTCAAGACTTCTGTGGTGGTTCTGAGGTGCTTGAACAATGTGCTTGGTGGGGTTTCGTTTGTGATGTTGGCGAGGTTGACGGGTTCTCAGAGTGTCGGTGAAGCGAAATCGGTGGAAGGAGGAGGGGAGGTTGGATCAGCTGCAGAGAAGGAGAAATTGGTGGAGGAGAGTGAGGATTTGCAGAGCAATCAGTCGACTTACAAGTGATTTGGTTTTTCTTCTTGTTTTTATTGTCTTGCTATCAGTTTTGTTCATAACTATGAACTCTGCGGAGACTGGTGTTTTGTAGCTATAATAATAAGAAAATCCTAGGCTTGATGAAATTTTAGGCGTTGTTAAAAGTTCATCTGGAAATGAAATGCTGGCTCAACCTGAATGAATGTGTTTACAGTTTACAATAAGCTTCATATTATATTTTAGCTATGCCCATTTTTCTGGAGGTTTTCAGTTTTGCAATTCTTGTTCATTACACCTGAGATGGTTAATTTTCAACTAAGTATGCATTTTGGTTGACGAATGCGATTTCTCAGAAAATGGATGGTTTCTTATTTTCTTAGCACATTTGAGACGAAGATGTGCTTGTATGAAACAGTTCTTGATGGATGCTGAAGATTTTAATTTTAATTTTTCTGGGTTAGGGGCTATACTTTCGTAGATCTTCATTTCTCAGATTCATTGCCTACCAAATAATACTTTGTTTTTGGGTTTTTCAATGTGGTAGTGGTCCATGTTTTTGACATTGCCACTTCACCTAACTACCGCCTACAGGTACTAAACGACATGTCGACCCACCCAAATTGGCCCCCTTCCGTATGATTTGCTTCCTTAATACTTTTGTCTTTTCCACGGTAAAGAAGGAAACAAAGAAGAAAAAAGAAATCAGAAGATTTGTAAGTAACTTAGGAGCAATGTTCGATATTCCAGGCTTGGCCGCCTTGCGTTTCAAACCCAACAAAAGAACATTCTGTCTGAATCAAGACTGGTATTAAAGTTCACTGCCAAATGAAACAATGCATCAGAATTCTACTGCTTCAATGTAAAATCTGTCTGAATCAAAACTGCTTAAAGATAAAATTTTAGTGTCAAAGGGATAAACCCAATTCCCCATTTCTTCTCTGTAAGCATAAATGAGCATAACATAATTTTCTAACGTCTGTACAAGAGACAAGCTCTGCTATCCACGCAAAGGTTGATGCATCCTCCTCTGAACCGAAAGCAGCTTCCTCTGATGTCACCCAATCCTCAGTCCTTGCAGCATCTCCTCTACAATTCCTCAAGGGTTTCCTTCCTTTCCCAAGCAGAGATGCCAAACTTATATGCCAGAGCATGAATGTGCTTAACCTTTCATTACTATACACGCTCAGCACCTAAGCTATTACATTGCATGAGCCGCAGGAGTACCATATCTCATCTGACAGCCTCTGGAGCAGAATTGCAATAAGGTGTGTGCAAGCAGACCAACTTAGTGCAAGTCAAACACAGAGTTGCAAACCCCACACCCATCAAAATCCCGCAACTACTTTTACGCATATCCAACCTAACTGCTCTCTTTACTACATTTCCAAAACTTGGGAGTAGCCCCCCACATGCATAAACCATCACATGGTCTAAACCGCTATAGTCAATACCTGCGAGTATTGCTCCGATTGCAGATATTGGACCCATGAATCCAATTAAAGCAGCCGCCGCAAGGGCCGCGTGCCAGTTGTCTGTAGCACCAAAGATGCAGCTAGCCACAGCTGCACCCCGAGGGAGTCCATGTAGAGAGACAGGAAGGACCATGTGTCGACCAAGTCCATAAGCTTTTGGTGCAGCAACACCTAGTGCAAGCCCTTCAGCCAAAGCATGAAGGGCAACTGCTCCACATGCCAAGAATGATTGGAGGGTGTGAACGCTCACTGGAAAACCATTTACTGCCGGTAAGTTATGCACTGAAGTTCTTTTGCGACCTGCAATCTTCAAAATACTGGAGCTCAAAATATGGACAGACGCAGCTCCCATTGCAAGCAGAAACATAATAGATAAAAATCCCATCTTTAACGACAAAAGTAGCTGCAATGGTCTCCAGGCACCAAGGACAAAGGCAATGCCAGATGCTGCACCCATGAGAAGAGCATGCTGGAGATGGAAAGCCAATGCAAATGCAACAAGAACACTGCCACCGAGCAACGGTCCAAGACCAAATAGTAATGAAACAAAGAAGCCAGAAGCATCCTCTGAGCTGCAAAACAGCACATGTAAAAAATAAGAGTACTCCAAAAGGCGAGTGAAAAGTATCAAAAGAACATGTAAAAGGGGAACACAAAAGCAAAGTGACAGAATTCTCCTCAACATTAAAATGAACTCACTTGTAATCATGGGTGAAATTCTGAAAAAGGGTGCTAAGAGCTTCCATAAATGCTACAGAGAGAGTAGCTGCTGATGCAACCTGCGATGGAGAGGCTTCCTACAACCAAATCCCAAAAGAAAAAAATGTGTTGGAGATTAATATAGAATCTTGCGAACATTTTGATAATCTACTTTAATAAGTTATAAAAGCCTACTGCAAAGGACATAAGCACTTGAAGAAACAACCAACATGGAGAAGTCTCATGAGGAATGTTACCTTGAATGCATCAGGAAGCACCTCTGCAACAACCATCCAGATCATGCATCCAGCAGCAAAGCCCGTACAGAAAGGAAGAAACTTGCTAAACGCATCAGCGCATATGAATGAAGGAACAGCTACAATGGGCTGCAACAACAATATACATAGGAGGCCATTTAGTTAAACAAGCTTATTTTCAAGGTTTCAGCTAGCTTCGTAAAGTCCTTTGGTTTGGTTATGCAATCGAATCCTGCTTCACCAACGATAAGGCAGTTTATGGGATGAGAGGGCCACCTCCAGTTGTGTGGCCCATAGACCCAATGGCCCTCCAATGAACCAAAAAAGACCCATATTGATTAAAAATAGTGAGCAATATCCAACTGTAAGCACAAGTAACTCATAATTCCACTTTCTTCCACCTTTTTATTTCTTTAAGTGAATGTAATTATAAATCAAGACATTTCAGTCATACCACAAACATGCACTTGAAGTTGAACCAGATTGAACGGATTACCATCCTATTTGTTTGTCTAAGGTAAAAAGAGTAACAGAATCAGAATGCAAATCCACTAGAGCTGGTTATCTATTCTCAAACCCCATGAATTTTGAAAACTAACAAATTACCTGTGGTAATGAGGTAATCACGCTCCATAACATGGCATTCTGTGGAGAAACACCCCTGGATGCAAGCACCATACTCACAGCTAATCCTTCTGGTATGTTGTGCACAGCAATAGCCAAAGTTACCAAAAGGCCCTGAGAGAAACCCTTTGAGCCAGCAAACGAAACCCCAACACCAGAGCCCTCCCCAAATGAATGAAGAGTCATTATCCCAATCACAAGAACGACTTTAGTTGCATCAGCACCTTTAATGTCTAACATGCTAACTTCTCCATATTGTTCAAGAAACTGAAAACAGATGTACTAAAATTATGCAAGGAATAATGAGAGCTTGATACATCCTAGAATTGTATAGAAGAAAAACCCATAACTGCACACAAGCAGACATTTGAACGAGATATTACAAGGGAAATATTTGTTAAATCTCTCTGCAAAATGCAACGGAAATGTGAATTCTATGAAGCAGGAACCAAATTTACTAAAGGGAAAATGCAACAAAATTTACAAAAATAGCAAAGACACAGTAAGACAGAGGAAAATGAGGGAGCAATTCACTACCTTCTTGCACAGTAAAATAAAAAGGCCGCCAGCTAAAAGCCCAATGACAACCCAATTCCCAGCACCATGACCTTGCCCTTCCTGTACAAGATCAAAGCTTGCAGCCAACATTACACCAGCAGCCATTCCATTGCATAATCCTGCCCATTGTGGATCAAGCTCCACAAAGAAGAATGGGACTGCACCTAAACCAGTGGCAGCAGCCATTGCCAACGTGAATAATGCAACAGTTGAGACTGAGACCTTGCTGTTCACGCTTTTCAACTCACCCAGTCCATTATTTGAATCCTCAAAACTTAAGGAATTCTCTATACCAGCGCCATCAATAACATTGCTTCTCACATTTTTGTGTGGAGCAGATATCAGCTTTCGCGAAACTTCATTCTCAAACTCAGCTGTAGCATACCCAAAGAGAACTATGGAGAAGAGTGAAAATAATAGAACCTTCCCAAATGTGAACTGCATTTTCACACTGACACAGATTTCACAAAAAGATCATAACATCAATTTCGGGATCTTGAGAGACGCCCACTATATTCTTCTCTTGGATGCACTGGGCTCTATTGAACCATCAGATACCACTCCTCCACAAAAAGCCACCACTCCTTGTATGATGTGAGCCGTGTGGTCAACCTGCTCATTGCAAAAGAGCTTTTAAAATTTATCACCAACAATTCCTCAGTCACACACCACCCACACCTTTTTATTTAAATTATGTTGTAAAACTGTAAGGTTAAAGCCAAAAAAAAAAAAGTACAAAATTAAAAACTGCTAAAATAAGTAAATTACTGATTAATTATAGGACTAAAGGAAGCACAAAAGACAAATATTCACCGATAAGAATAAGATTAAAACCCGAAAATCTCAAGGCCTCAACATAGGAGGATGGTGACTTTGGGGATCATCACAAGCTCATATAAATATATCCCACCTTCACAAACAATGTGCTTTGCAAAATCCAAATGGTAATAGAATTTTGAAACTACAGAACTGATTAAAGTAAAATCAACTATTCAAGCATCCTTATGCCTATGCCCTAAAGAAGAATTAACAATTCAATTCTTTTATTTGGAAAGAGATTGATCAACCAATACCCTTTACGGAAATTTCATCAAATTTCTTATCTTTACCGACGAAATCATAGCAATCAATCAATCAAGGAAACGATGAACATTGCAAACCCTAATTAGAATTGAGGATCAATCACTGAAAAAAAAATAAATCCAAAATTAACAATCAGACAAAGGAAATGCAAATCAAACTTACCGATAGAACAAAAGAGCCCCAAAAAGGAAACGAGCGCGGGGCGGGGCTTGCCTCAACGTCAGTCAACAAGAATTCAGATGGAGACAGAGGAGAGAAGGTTCCCGGGAAAAACCCCTTGCGCCGATTTTGGGTTACAAATAAATTCAGATTAAAATCAAACAACGTCAAATTCGGGGACAAAGAAATCAAATTCTAATTGGACGTACGTGGGAGTAAAGTTAGGGGCAATTGGTATTTGGCCCTCGGTGGGATTTCTTTTATTTTATTAGCAAAAAGAAATTTGTTGGGACTTTAATTTAATATTGTGGGTCAGCGCTCAGCAGACTCAGCAGCACGTTGTTTTTGTCCAAAACCAGCGACTCTAAAAAACAAGAAAAAAGAAAAAAGAGAAGGGTTAGTTGAAGAAATTAAAAAAAGAAAATGACTTATGATGTCACTATTGTATTGTTGCGAAGGAAAATTGTTGTGTGCACTATATTTTTTGATTCCATCGATAGTCCATTCTAAGAGCACTTTTAGCAGTGAAACCCTTGTCATGGTAAGGGGGGACTAGGATAGCTAGTATTCATGTGAATAGTGGCTGTCCTTGTAAAAAGCATTGTGTTTTCAGCAGTTGTCATGGCAAAGGGCAAATACTATTCTTTGTTTTTTTTTTTTCACAAATTTTTTTACCTAAACAATTAATTTGGACAATATTTTCGGATAAGATATTTGGGTTCATACTTGTCAATATTTATTATAAAATTCATATCTCATAATCGGATAAAATTTTCGGATAAGATTTCAAAATTCAAAATTAAGATAAATTTCAAATTTCAAAATTCAAATAAAATTCAAATTTCGAATTTCAGATAAATTTCATTTGAATTTCAAATTTCAGATAAGATTTTCACCCTCTAAAATTGCGCTACGTGTCATCTCTATCGGCCTAAATTTTTCTATAAAACCAGAGGCTCAACTCATACCTCTCACAACAGATCTTCTCTATATTTTCATTTCTCAGATTTTAGAATTCATACTACATTCTCAATGGCAGGCATGAACGAGGTCTTGGAGAGGTAAGAGCGAGAAACTAGAGAAAGAAGACGTAGACGAGCTGCAGGCAAAAGGGCGCAGAGAGAACTAGATCAGCAAATTGTCACAGCAGTGGCTTTGCTTGATGAAGAAAACCAGAGCCACCGTGGTTCATGAGAAAGCCGTGGCCCGAATGTTGACAGACATAGACATTCTCGGGGTAAGAATCTTCTGGAAGATTATTTTATCCCAACTTCTCTATACTCTGATGTTCATTTTCGAGCGCGATGTATAATCCAACCCCATTTATTCAATAAAGTCATGCATGATATATGCAATTATGATGAATACTTTGTTTAAAAGAAAAATTGTGCTGGAAATTTGGGACTTCTTCCCGAGCAAAAGTTCACAGCCGTTATACGAATGTTGGCGTATGGGTCATCTGCTGATTAGGTGGATGAGATTGCCCGGATGGGGAAGTCCACTACTTTGGAGAGCTTGGTGAGATTTTGTGATGCAGTCGAAACTCTATACACCAGGGACTACTTGCGCAGACCTACGCCTAGGGAACCTGCAACGGCTTCTACAAAAAGCAGAAGCTCGAGGATTTCCAGGAATGGTTGGTAGCATCGACTGCATGCACTAGTAGTGGAAGAATTGCCCAGCTGCTTGGCAAGGAGATTATGAGAATCGGAAAGGGCAAAAAAGTATCATCCTTGAAGCCGTTGCTGGATTTGATACATGGGTTTGGCATGCTTTCTTCGGAGTTGCCGAATCTCAAAACGACTTGAATGTCTTGGGTCAATCCCCGGTGTTCAACGATGTTTTGAGGGGTGAAGCCCCGAATGTCATATATGAAATCAACACTACCGTCTACTAGAATGGGTATTATCTAGCTGACGACATCTACCCGAAGTGGACCACATTTGCTACCTATCAAGAGGGTTACAGAAAAGATGTGGAGTGGTGCTTTGGTATCCTCCAAGCCCGGTGGGCTATTATTAGGGGTGCAACATGTTTGTTTGATGATGAGGTGCTGAGGGGCATAATGATGACATGCATCATCCTCAATAACATGATTGTGGAGGATGAGTATGATTACGAATCTTCAGACGTGTATGAACCGGATCCAATGAGCACGATCTTGACAAGAATTTATGAAAAACCCATGGGGCCAATATTAGAAATGTGCCCTAAGAGACAATACATTTGATGTAATCTCCTTAGAATACATTTCGTCTATGATATATAAAGGGCAAATTTATTTTGTTATCTTTTACCTCGTGTAAAGAAACAAATGTCCAGGGTATGCTAAATAAGAGATAAAGTAATCTAAAGAAGATTAGATTCGGGAGACCTTTAATCTCTAACTGTAGCATCCCAAAATGTTCCTAATCATATGTTATCAAATGGGCATTGATAAACCGTCAAGATTAGCACATATTATGTATGCTCAATTGGGAGGATGGTTAGTCTCAAACCATTTGTGTAGTTGACACTAATACGAATATGTGGGTGCTCATTAGTGAATGAGTACACTGAACGCGATCAACCGTAGTTCTCGTATGGAGTATTTATCTATATGTCAAACGAGAACTCATAGTTGCAATAATGCAAATTAGTCCTTAGACCTGAGGCATCATGGTTGTCTTGTGATGCGTTATTGATCTTTGATAGCTCTTAAAGGCAAGCCGTAAAAGATTTGTCTTAAGTGTTGTTGGGATCTCTTAATTCATCATAGGGGCATGTGAATGTACAATAATGAATCTCTACTTTCGATAAAGAAGGAGAATGTTTCAAGATGTGATTCAGTAAATCTTTGGCCAAAGTATTTTGAGCTTGATTTAGAAAGTTGTTCTTAATCATGTTCTTTTGAATCACATGAGGTTATAAATCATATTAGGGGTTTGACATAATCAATCCGTACCCTAATAATATGATTTGAAACATTGTATAAGAGAAGGACCGTATTGCATTGCAATTCCAACTGAATAGGTTCTTCATCTATTCTGGTTAGCTTGGGTAGCCTTGATATATTGCTAGATGTCACTCTTGGCTTGTGGAAGTCCTAGGATTGATTGTGATCGATCCAAATAAAGGAAGAATTAAAAAGAGGGTTTTAATTCCAGTTGGTTAGAAAGAGTTCTAATATTTTCCCACTACCTTGCTAATTAGAACCTAATGGATCGCACACCTTAAATGGTTAACTGTGAGTAATACAAATGAGAATGAGGAAATCAATTTGATTGATTTGATGTGGATGATTTACTACGTGTAAAAAACGTATTTGGGTCTCTTTATGTGGAGACTTAGAGGCCATATCCTTTTGTGGCTCACAAGGAGGAGAAAGATCAAAGAGGAGATCAACAAAGGGAAATCATTAAGAGAAGACCAAAACACAACTTGGTTCATATTATAGCTCTTCAAGGGTAATGAGAACTTATCCCTTTCTCTTGTACTTTCATTTTATGAAATCATATCAATGTTCATGGCTTAAGATACTGGGAAGAAGTTTTGTTTTGAATTTAAACAACCACCATATTCTTCCGTTGCGATTAATTTGATTAATTGTATGTTTAATATTCAAATGAACTTCTTAAAAATGTTTTAAAACCAACAGCCAAATGGAGAACTATTGCAGCATGAACCGTTGCTTAAGGACGGTCGTGTAATGGCCCGTATGATTGATCGATATACGGAGATGCAATCGTCTTATATTCGTGAACGACGTCAAGTTGACTTGATGGAGCATTTATGGGCGGTGAAAGGCAATGACGGCGAATGAAGTGAAGTGAAGAAGTTTATTTATATTTATTATGTTTATGTTTTATTTTTAGTTATGCTTTGTTTTTTTAATGCTTTGGTTGTGGTTTGTTTATTTTTAATGCTTTGGATTTGGTTTGTTTTTTATGTATGGAATGTCTTGAATAAAAAGGTATTTTATTGAATGCTTTCTTTATTCACTCAAATAAAACCAATACTACTAATGAAATAAAATACATGAATTACAACTACTTTTGAAAACAAAACATTAAAATACAATGAAATAAAAGGCAAGCAACCTAACTTAATGGTTTTCATCATTTAACCAATCCGTGTTGCTAGGTCCATAGTCATGAAAAAGTCTTCGTCTCATAACATCCCTTCGTTCTAGCTTCCAAAATTGTTTTGTTTCAGGGGACATATGGCTTGTATCCATGGCCATGGTTTCCCGATCCTTCTTCTCAATGTTTTGTTTGCGTACATACTCCCTTCTTTTGCATATTCCACTTGAAATGCCCTCTCATCTTCTTGGGTTTTCTTGTCTATTTCAAGTCTCATGGCGCTTTGCGTTGCAATTTCCTCCAAAATTTTAGATGTATTAGTAGTAGAATTACTCTCTCTCTTCGCCTTTGCCGCCTTTCTCCCAATAGGCCTCGACTCCCTTTGGATGGGTGAGTCTTGACTCATCGGGGAATCTATAGGCGAATCCGATGCCGGTTAATCATGGAGTGGCGTCTCGTTCAACACCACAGTCGGACCCGTTGGAATAATTCGGAATCTCGGACAATTCTTCACCACCTCCCAACATTGGTTATAGTTGAAACTTTTTTTGCCTTGCCCAGTAGCACCATACCACATTTGTGCTTGCAAAATCTATATATAAAAAAATATTGGAAATGCAAGAAACTTAAAAAAATATTGGCAATGCAAGAAACTTAAAAAAAATTACTAGGACATTAAAATTAATAAAACGAAAATCACAAATATTTTACCTCATTGGTAAGATTTTCCCGCTCCTATGGTTGTCCATCGCTTTTGCCAAGGCATCTCTCCATTTCCCCAACTCTTTATTGAGAATTTTCCACCTACTAGATAATGCCATTTCCGTACGGGTCGAACTCGATCTTTTACAAAATTCTTAATGAATTTTTTTTTCCACATATGACAGAATTTCATCTCATTACCCGAGACAGAACAATGACTAATTTGGAGCCAACACTCGCACAACAAAACATCTTCCATGGTGCTCCATGCCCCAATACCGTCGGTAGAAGAAGCCATAAGATGATAAATAAAAATACAATTTGGAAGTGAATAAAATGTTGAGTAAAAAGTGAATAATAGTAGAAGTAGAAGAAAATGTATGAGGATTTGGTGTTGAAAGTGAAGAGTTTTGGTAGGTATTTATAGAAAAAAATTTCAGAATTTTTGGGTATTTTTCATTTTTTTTCATTTTTTTATTGCACAAAAATTGGCTACCGTTGGATTGGAGGAAAAATTCTGATTGAAGAGCCCAAAATGCGACACGTGGCAGAGAGCAGTTGGCGGCACTGTAACGGCGCATTCAAATTTGAACGCCACGGCTGACATCGTCATGACGTCAGTGAGCTGACGTTAGCACCAAAACTCGGGCTGGAGCTCGGGCTAGCCTTGCCCTCGGGCCAGCCCAGGTTGCTGGGCCCCACCATCTGCCCGGGCCTTGTTTTGTTGCTGGAAACACCATTTTGGGCCAAAACAACCCCCCCACCCCCACCCCCACCCCTCCCCTTGGTCCCCTTGCTGGAAATGTGTTGCATTCCTAAAAGGACACAAATTAATGTGCAAACAACCAATTAAAAATACCCGCAAGTGCACGAATCTATTGAAGTATAGATTATGTAAGTACGGGGTCGATCCCACGAAGAACTTGTCGGCTTCCTATAAGTTCTAATTTGAGTACAAAGAGAACACTTAATTAACACACCACAAATGCACAAATGAAA
>NW_018922969.1:198660-242198 GCF_002207925.1 Prunus avium | reverse complement strand
CTTTCCATTGCCCATCAATTTCCAGCTCACAAATATAATATAAAACTCATACTTTCCTTAAAGCCTTTGCCCTTGTCCCCTTTGCCATGATGAAGTCTTGACTTCACAAAGATGCCAAATGCTTCAGAAAATATCTCATCTACTAAGTTAAATTCTTGTTACCAAGTGTTATGGTAACAAGAATAATCAAGATGACACAATGGAGGTAAAAGCTGGCCAATTCCGGATTTCCAGAGCTGTGTTAACATGCTGGATTGGTTGGATAGGCAATACTTGTCCAATGGAGCTCAAATTTGGATATGTTGTAGTTAACATCCATTGGAACAAGTCTCATGAAGATCATGACCTCATCCGAGCACCAGACCATGCTGATCCCAGGCCAAGAAGTTGACCTACGAAAATGAACAAAAACAGAAATTATAACAAGTAGTGCACTTTTAGCTCATTTTCAATCTAACCAAGGTAAAATCTAAGAAAACACAAAAAGGAAGTAAAAAGCTATAAAATGTCAAAAACTAACTCAAAATAAAAGGGGAATAACATGAAAAATCATGTGTAAAAATGAACCGAACAAAATGCTCTAAAGGAAGGGGGAATTCTATTTTAAGGGGAGAGGGGCACTCACAAGGGGATTCAAACTGATGCCATGAGGTTTGCAAATAAAGACCTCAACCACTGGGGTAAACACCCACTGGCTTGTGTGCACTTTATAAAGAGTAAAGATTTTGGTAACTTTTTTTTTTTTTTTTCCAATCAGAAACATTACAGTGCGTTTGGATGAGGAAATTTAAAAGTGCAAAGGATTTCATAAATGACGGAATTTAAAATGACGGAAATTAATGTTCTAGAGTTTGTAAAGTTTCTTGTTTGGGTGACGGATTTAAAACACGGGATTTAACTTTTATTTGTAAAGTTATCTTTTTTTAAAACTCAATCTCTCTTAGGATTTTAGAAATGACGACTTTTAGATAGAATTTAAAGTTGAGATTTATGATCTCCAAATTCCATGTATTTTCCCACGTGAAATTTCTAAATTTCTATGTTTTTTTTTATCCAAACACGGGAATTGGTTCATATCAATTTAGAAATTCTGACTTTTGTCAAAATCCTAAGTTTATTTCCCTCATCCAAATGCACCGTTAAGGATTTTTGGCACCCGGTTCGGTTTGATTCGGTTTGATTCACTGACCGAAACTCAGAAGAAATGAAGAAGAGGGTGCAGTTTTGACTCAGTTAAAGTTAGTAACAACTAAGAACTCAAAATTCAGTATGCAGTAAAATGACCATCATTCTTTTGTTACACCACAACATCTCAAATGCTAACCTATGTACATACACTACTCATTATTACTCACATTTTCGTTCTCTAGATAGCCAAAAAAACAGAGACAAAACTACATTTTAGATCCGAAGCTCAGCTACAAGATGTTATTTTTCTGTCTGTAATCTGGAAAACAGAGAAAAGGGTTCAAAGAAACCCCCTAGATTCTCCTCAAGGATAACTTCTTTTCATACGACACGAATATATACAGCGTCACGTGACTAGCATGTGAGGAGATTTTTCATCATCGAGGCGCGATGGTTGGGACGACACCACTGGAAAGATCACTTCCTACAACACTGGAGGACATATAGGGTGTGTCTCTAGTCAAGTAGGATGATGAGGTTGAGGCAGCAGATGGTGAAAGTATGGTGTCAGCTTCCGGCATGATTTTGATTATGTTTTCAAGCTCCCTCACCACTTCCAGCATTGCTGGCCGCTTATCTTGCTTCTCATAACAACATCTAAGGGCCAAAGCTAGGAACCTCTCTACACATTCCGACGGATAGGAGCCCATTCTGCTGTCTATAATGGAGAACATCAACCCGGCCTGATGAGCTAGATTCACCTGACAAATAAATATAATTTTTTATGATTTTTTTTTTGGTATATGCAGATGGATCACAGAAAGAGCAGTGGTGTTTTAATGTGTTACCTCGCGAACAATGTTTTTGCCATGTGATATTGGCAGCACACCAGTCAAGAGCTCCAGAAACACAATCCCAAGGCTATAGACATCGCTTTTGTCTGTCAACTTACTTGTCAAAAAGTACTCTGGATCCAGGTAACCCTGCACGTATGATTGGTTCCAAAACAAAAGAGTAATGGAACAAAGCATACTTCTTGGTTCTCAATTTCTCACAACGGATTTGAAAGTAGCAGATATTATATTATTCTTGATTGATTTCAAGTTTTGCAGAATCTAAATGTACCGGTGTTCCTCTCACAGCTGTAGATACATATGAAGGTCCGGTCCCTTCATCATCCTGTAGAGGAGCAAGCCGTGAGAGTCCGAAATCGGCTACTTTAGCCATAAGGTTGGAGTCCAGAAGTATGTTGGTGGCTTTAATGTCTCGGTGGAATATGGGAGGATTTGCCTCATTATGGAGATAAAGAATGCCTTTAGCTGAACCCAATGCAATTTGTAACCTCATACCAAAGCTCAGGCTTCCCTTGGCCGTAACTATCATATCACAGCAAGTACAGAACTTAAGAAGAAATTTCAATGCTGAATTAGCTAGATGAAACTCAAGCTGCAGAAAGAAATCTTGTCCCAAAATGGGGAATGATGAGAAGAACAATGGAAATAACCAAAGAGGCATGGATGAATAGAAGGAGCCATTTAAGAATCTGGGAATGTTGGAAATTTCATACCACAAAGCCAGTCCCTTAAGGTACCATTGGGCATGAACTCATAAACCAGCATCTGCACAAGCACCAAGAACATAATTTGATCAATGATATTTACATTCATGTGATTCTAATACATTGAAGCACTCAACCAGCATCTGCACAAAAAAACTAGTTGCAACTTGGAAGCAATGACTAATTTCCCAAGACTGCAAACCTCATACCTGCTCCCCTTCTTCATCACAATATCCCACCAAAGAGACCAAGTTTCGGTGATGTAATCTCGATAACAGTTCTATCTCGGTCAAGAATTCTTTTTCACCCTGCAAGGATCCTTCTTTCGCACGCTTTATGGCGACAATTGTGTCATCAGATAAAATACCTCTGTAAACTTTCCCATAACCTCCTCGACCAAGTTGAGTTGAATTATCAAAATTCCTGGTAGCTAGTGTCATTTCTTTGAAAGTGAACGCCTTTACGCCATCAATTTTCACTGTAATGTTCGAGTATGCAAAGAGTGATAAGAACTTATACCACTTTCTAGGATGATAAATTGATATTCAACCTGATAGTATCTCCAAGTATTCAGGACTTACATGAATGTCTCCTAGAAGGTGGTCTGTCCCGGTGTCTCAAGCATCTTGTGATCAGAAGCATGACAGTGGCAGAAAGAATGACAGACGATGCAACTGCCCCTGTTATAATAGCTGCCCAAATTCCCTTCCTAATGCCCATCCTTCGTGGCCCAACAATCACTATAACAACAATATAATGAAGTTACCATGATGCAGAATGAAATTAAGAACAAGAAACCTGCAGTCAACCTGATTCCAAAATAAAATTAAGAAACAGGAGGAACATTGACCAATATACTCATAGGCTGGTGCTGGTAGATGAGCAAACAGAAAAATGCAGCATAATTTCATAAATTAGACCAAAATGACTTGAAACGAAGATGTCCAGGCTAAAGCACATACTATTTGAATAAGGTCCCAGCAGAGTGAAGTCGAGAATCTCATAAGGTCCAAAGAAATCAGGTAGAGGATTTTCCCACGATGTTAAAACTCCTCTAATTCGATGAACCTCACTAAAGTTGAAAGTATTTGAGTGGGGATTAATGAACATAGGGAAAAGCTTCAAATGCATCCGTAGACGAGGTCCTTCTTGCCAGACAAATGAATCAATAAATAATTGGTAAAGGCTCAAGTTGAGAGATCTAGTGAAGCATATTTCAAAGTTCTGAATATGTGGAGGAAAATCCGAAAAACTAGGGCTTTTCAGACGATATTCAACTATTATAGGTGATGCACAAAAGCATGGCACTGGGGAAGATGGCACATATTCGTAGAAATTATCTATTGGGCATGCTTGACTAGGGCAGGTCATTTTTGGAGTTGAATTTGTTGAACTATCAGGGGTTCCATCTCCTCCAGCTTCGGATCGACAGAACTGGCGTACATTTTGTATGCTTGCATTCTTGCAAATAGGATTTCCTTCAAGTCTGAGAAAATCTGGTATAAGTGAGAATTTGAATTTCTAGAAGTAAAACATGGTATATTTTTGCTAATAATTTTAAATACAGGACATAATTTATGGGCAAGTTAACCACTCCATAACATGAAAGCAAGCATAAAATTCCCAATATATGCCATTGGATAAGGGAAATGAAAGACGAGAAAAGAAAAAAGCTCCAAGGAATCCTAGCTATATCCACCTGTGTAGAGAGTACAACTATAGAACAATGTGTGTTGCTTTTTAAAATTTGGTAACATATCTCTCCTAATTGAAATTGTACCATTCATGCCACTCTTAATTTGCATGCAATTATTTTGTGCATTTCCTCATTTCCATGAAACTATTTAATCAATTTGTGTATCTATAAAAGTCCCCATTTTTAACTGCACTGAGAAAAATAAGATGTCCAGCTATAATAACATCCTTAACAATGCAGAGTTCTTTTTTGTTCTTTCTTCTCTAATAAATCCAGAACAATATATAAGAAACAACTCTGAAAATAGGGATATGATTGAAGCCATTGCATTGGAAACATACCTCAAGGTGACATTTGCTGGAGGATTTAGCTCTCCCGATATGTTCGACAGTGAATTGTTCCGGAGATCACTGCAAAATTCATCAAACTTCTAAATAAGCTCAATCTAAAAATTACTAAATCATTAAGGTCCTCAAACTTTAAATGTTCATGCTACTTTTTTGGTAAAGGAATTTACAGTTTAAGTCTTGCTCTTGTACTAAAAGATATGTTCCACCATATAGCAGGGACAGAACCAGTCAAGAAATTATTCTCGAGTGACCTGTAATACAAGTCATTACAGAAATCAGATCCAGTCTGCATAGAAGTGCAATATTATACGAAATACAGATTTAGGGAAGTTAGGAGATTCTCACAATTTCTGAAGTGAAGGAAGATCAGAGAAATTCTCAGGAATAGATCCATTAAGCTGGTTATCTGACAGATCGCTGCAATAAATAATGAAAATTAAACAGGAAAAGTTTATAAATTACACAGATTAAACACAGACAGTGATATGTAATAATTTTTTTGTGTCACTTTTATTTAAAGTTAACATGCTGATGCAGCAAGAAGTATAAATAGAACAAGTTACAAGTTTTTTTTTTGGACAGACAAGTTAAAAGTTTACTTGGGCCATTTGCATACATTGTAGTCATATTGTGAGAGAGTCTATGTGAAGGTATGGATCCACTCAGTTGATTCCAGCTTAGATCTCTGTGCAATGAACCCAGTAAAAGGTTAGATAATAGAGGTATAAATAGAAGAGTAAATAAATGCATTATAGTGTCCATTAATTCAAGGTTGTTGAGCCATCTCCATACTTACAGATAAAGAAGGTTAGGTATCCTGCTAAAATCAGGAATTTCTCCCTGCAAGCTACAATTCCTAAGACTTCTGCCAAATCAGAAAGAAGGAAAAAGTAAAACTATTAGCAACCCTTTCAAGCAAATTTATGCAACATGTAATAAATACAAAATTAAAGCACTTAAAACATCTCGAGAAGTGGAAATACTGGATTACAGAGGTCATTTGGATATCAGTGAAATTCTAAAATTCCTATTGGAATTACCTTGCATACGACCTGGATCACCAAATTAATGCAACTTGCTTATAGTCCTAATGTAAAGCAGTATAAACATGAACCATCGATTCAACAAGAGAAAGATACGAATACTAAAACTTACATTTTTGCTAATTGGGAAAAGTTTCCATAAGAAGCTGGAATCTCAGTCCCCCTGAAGTTGTTGTTATCAAATTGACTGCAAATGGAAGAGAAAACAATAATTTCCATCAACCAAGAAGAAAATCTCGTCAAGAAAAAACAGATTACCTACTGAGATCACACAAAAGGAAACAAGTTACTCCAAACTAAAAATCCGGACAGTGTTGAATTAGGACGTACATTATGCGCAAGTTTGGTAAGTTGGAGTATTCTGGTGGAAGATATCCAGATAAGTCATTATTATCAAAAAGCCTGTAAAAGTTTGCGTCAAGTATACACCATCAGGTATCAGTCAACAAGTATCAATACAGAACAATTTCCCCAAAACACAAGGAAATAACGCTTTAAGAACTCACAAATGAAGAAGAGTAGGTATTTTAGAAAGCTCAGACGGAATTTGACCACTGAAGGAGTTGTTGTTCATGTGGCTGCAAAGCAATTAATGTACATGCAGCTGTCAAACATGAGAAATATAAAATGCTAGCTAACTTCAAGTAGCATTTAGCTTGAACATGTACTTACAGATGTTTTACTTTGACCAAGTTAACAAATGATTTTGGTATTGGACCTGACATATAGTTTTGGTCAACTTGTAGCCTATTTAAATTTGAAAGGTAACCGAGCTCATCAGGTAAAGAACCGGATAATTTGTTTCCACTCAAGAGCCTGCATACAAATGCATCACAAAAAAAATTATGAAAATTGTGTACTGTAAAACAGAAAATTATGTTGATATTCCAAAAACAAGTGTACCCAGAACTATAGATTGGTTGAACTCAACTTACAAGAGTTTCAAGGATGTCATGTTTCCTATCTCCTTTGGTATAGTGCCACTTAATTCATTCCACATGAAATCTCTTCCGGAAGAGAAGAAAACGAAATACAAAACATTAGAAAACAATTAAAAAGATAATCAGGAAAAAAAACCTCCAAAAAAGTGGAATCACAGATCAATTTTGGAGAGGCCAGACTCACAATATTAGAAGGTGAGATAGTTGGCCAAGCTCAGGTGCTAAACTTCCTGATAGATTCATGTTCAGCAGTTGGCTGCATCAAATCATAATTAAGAAAAAAAAACCATTATCACTCACTGTGAGGGTAACGTAATCTGGAATGGAAAAGGTAAGAGCAGTATGAAAAAAGAATGCATACAGTTCCTCAAGGTGCAAGTACCCATCAGCCCCAACAGTATTATTACAAAAAACTCCAGTCCAGTGAGATTTACAAGGATCCCCATTGTTCCAGTTCGTGAGATGCTTCCTAGGATCACTTAAACTGCTCTTAACTGCTCTCAATGCTTTGACTGCAAAAGGGCACAAAACATAATTCATACTTTTCATTTGAATCATATAAGAATCATATATAAATGATTGAAATGCATTGAATTAAATCTGGATATAACAAGTAAGAAATATAGCATATGTGCAGCAAACTCACCTTCAGAAGGATTTGTAACTTGTGCAACCGCAAGGAGGACGAAGCAAGAACACAACAGAGCAATGACACATCCACAGACTCTCATTCTTAGCATTCTAACACCCTATGGAAACAACCCAATGAGCAATTTCCATAAAACTTGCAAACACTAAATTCAAAATCTTGACTTCTTTGTCATAAGAAGTAAAACTAGAACATGCAACAAAACACAAAAGAAAGATATAAGGAAACAGTTGGAAGTGAGAGAAAGATACTGCTCAGGAAGCACACACGGTTCCGAACACAAACAGTCAAACAATATGGGTAGAGTATTTTCAGGTTGTATTTCATTCTCCAAAAGGAGGTATTTATAATACAAGGATGTAACCTTAGTAGGGTCAAACTTGGAAACAAGATAAAATCCTAATTACACAATATTTGTACAAAAGGAAAGAAATATAGTTCTAAACTTCTAATAAACTAGAAAATAAATCTCCTAATTAAGCTAGGATCTTGCTAACACTCCCCCTCAAGTTGAGCAAAGATGTCACGCATGCCCAACTTATCAAGCGAGTTGAGAAAGACCGTAGTAGACACAGCTTTCGTAAGAACATCTGCCAGTTGATATAGAACATCTGCCAGTTGATACTCGGTTGATATAAACGGAAAAGAAATAATTTCAGCATCCAACTTCTCTATAACAAAATGTCGATCAACCTCCATGTGCTTTGTACAATCATGTTGCACAGGGTTATGCGCTGCGCAATTGCAATTGCAATTGTAGCGTTATTATCACAATACAAATCCATGGGTTTCTGGGGTCCAAACCCAAGATCTCTCAACAATCTTCTCAACCATAGTAACTCACACACACGTTGAGCCATCTCTTGATACTCTGCCTAGGCACTAGACCTAGACACCACTTTTTGCTTTTTACTCCTCCAAGTAACAAGATTACCACCAACAAATGTGAAATACCCAGACGTAGAACATCTATCAATGACTGAACCAGCCCAATCAGCATCCGTATACCCTTCCACATCTGTATGACTATACTTGCAAAACATTAACCCCTTGCCTTTCAGATACCTCAAAATGCGCATCACAGCACCCATATGATCTTCACTAGGAGAATGCATAAACTGACTCACTACACTCATTGCATATGCAATATCAGGACGTGTATGACCTAAATCAATCAATTTCCCCACAAGTCGTTGATAACCCTCTTTATCTGTAGGGACTTGATCAGGATACAACCCAAACTTATGATTCTGTTCACTAGGGGTATCAATTGGTTTACAATCCAACATTCCAGTCTCTGCTCTGCAGGTAAATCCAAAATATACTTTCTTTGAGACAGGAATATACCATGTTTAGATTTGGCAACTACAATCCCAAGAAAGTACTTCAAATCACCCAATGACTTCATCTCAAACTTAGAAGCCAGATATACAGGAATATACCATGTTTAGATTTGGCAACTACAATCCCAAGAAAGTACTTCAAATCACCCAATGACTTCATCTCAAACTTGGAAGCCAGATATTTCTGAAGATTTTGCATTATTGCCTGATCATCTCCAGTCACAATCATATCATCAACATAAATAATTAAAGCTGTCAATTTACCTTTATGAAGCTTTAGAAACAAAGTATGATCTAAGTTACTCTGCACATACCCAAATTTCTTTATAGATGCTGCAAATCTCCCAAACCATGTTCTTGGAGACTACTTCAATCCATATAAGGACTTTTGCAGCTTACACACAACACCCTCCTTAGAGGTCATATGAATAGCAGGAGGGAGATCCATGTAAATCTCCTCCTTGAGGTCACCATGTAGAAACACATTTTTGACATCGAATTGCAAAGGTCTCTAAATAATCCACGCACAGTATTGAGACATCGAATTGCAAAGGGCCAGTTGCGGTTAGAAGCCAGGGATAATAGTACACGCACAATATTGAGCTTTGCTACTTGAGCAAAGGTCTCTAAATAATCCACTCCATGGGTCTGAGTATAACCATTTGCTACCAATCTAGCCTTGTAACAGTCAATGGAACCATTAGCCTTATGCTTCAAAGTAAACACCTATCTGCATCCAACAGCTTTCTTCCATTGTGGCAAATGAACTAAATCCCATGTTTTATTCTTGTTCAAGCCATCCATTTCAACATTTATGGCATCCATCCATTTAGGGTTAGATAAAGCATCCTGCAGCTTAGTTGGCACACATACACTAGATAATTGACACAAATATGACGCATATGACTTATACAAACGATGATATGACACTTCTTCATGGAAAGTCACGTCCAAAGTAACATGCACATTCTGGGTATGTGGGTGATAACACTTGTAACCCTTCTGAGTAGAAGAGTAACCAATAAAGACACATCGCAGAGCACAAAGATCAAGTTTACTCTATTGATGAGAGTAGACATGAACATAAGCAACACACCCAAAAACTTTAGGGGGCAACTTGGAGATGGAGACATGGGAAACATGGTCACCAAACACATCATGTGGAGTCTTGAAATCAAGAACCCGACTAGGAGTACGATGAATCAAATAGGCAGCGGACATAACAGAATGCCCTCAAAGATGATGGGGAACAGACATATCCAATTTGAGTGAGCAGGCAACTTGAAGCAATTGTCGATTCTTTCTTTCAGACACAACATTTTGTTGAGGGGTAAAATGGGTTGTCGTTTGGTGAATAATACCTTGAGCACAGAAGAAAGACGCCAAAATATTATTCACATATTCGCCTCCGTTATCAGTCCGGAATACTTTGACCTGAGTATGAAACTGAGTAAACACCATAGTACAAAACTCTGGAAGGATGGAAGCAACATCATGTTTATTTTTCAGCAAGAAAACCCAAGTGAGTTGGGTATAATCATTAATAAATGTGACGAACCAACGAAATCTGTTCGAAGTAACGCGAGCCAAATCCCACACATCAGAATGCACTAAATTAAAAGGCTTTGTAGTTTTATTGTCACTCAAAGGAAGCACAGTGCGATGACTCTTGGCCAAAATACATGTCTCACACTTAAAACCAGACTCATCACAAAAGCAGAACAAAGATAGAAACAGATGCTTAAGGTAGCCAAATGATGGGTGTCCCAAGCAACGATACCATAACCAAATTTACTGTTTGTCTTTGACACTGCAACTTTGAATAGTATTAATGACACGATCATGAACTGGTGCAGAAGGCAATGTCAAATAATATAACCCCTTATCCGTTTACCATGCTTTATCATCTCGTGAGTTTTGAGATCGTGAAAAGAGCAATGTGTATGATAGAAAGTAGCAGAAGCATTAAGTGTATCAAGTAATCGACCAACAGATAACAAGTTACAATGGATATTGGGAAATAATAATGCACGAGACAAGGACATAGTAGGAGTGAGAGAGTTGTGCCCTTGCCAGTAATTAGAGAGGGTAAGCTGTTTGTACAATATCTGGCCAAGCATTTCCAAGCATTTCCAAGCTAATCCAAGCAAAGGGAAGGGAGTCCCACATCGACAAAACACAAGATAAGGGGACTCTTCCTTCCCTATAAAAGAAGACCCCTCTCCTTCAAAGGAGGGAAGGAAGAAAGAGGTTGGGCAGGCTACTAGGGCCTCATGGGCTTACCCATGAGCCCATTTACAAGCCCACGAAGCCCTTGCCAGTAATTGGAGAGGGTAAGCTATTAGCACTAGTTCTGTATGGGTCACGGGTGTTACTGGACAACTCATAAAAAAATTTAGCATCATAAGTCATATGATCAGAAGCACCAGTATCAATTATCCAAGTATTGGAGCCAGTACCTGGAATAGAGTCAGAAACACACAAATTTGCAGAAGCAGCAGCAACAACAACAATAATGAAGTTATCACCTATGATTGCAGTAGAAACTCAACAGATCACTACAAAGTATACAACGTAACACAGCAAAGGCACAAATACAGCAGATGCATGAAGACAGGCATGAACACGGTAGAGTACACATCGGAACACAACAAAGGCACAAATACGACAGATGCATGAAGACAGGAATGACACGAATACTATAGAGACACGAACACTACAACACAACACACAAACCTAAGAGGGCACACACAACACAAGTAGAAAAAAAAATATGGGGCTAGAACACGGGTGGGCACATGTAAGATCCCACATCGACCAACGGAGAGGGGGTGATGTGCCTTATATGTACATGCCTGCATCCATCTAGCACGAGGCCTTTTGGGAGCTCACTGGCTTCGGAGTCGTAGGAACTCCGAAGTTAAGCGAGTTGGGGGCCAGAGCAATCCCAGGATGGGTGACCCACTAGGAAGTTGGTCGTGAGCTCCCAGAAACAAAACCGTGAGGGCCATAGAAGGGGGGCCCAAAGCGGACAATATCGTGCTATGGCGGAGCCGGTCCCGGGATGTGACAGCACAACACACAGGTCACCAGAAAAGTTGGCTCTGATGCCAAGTCAAGCAATATGGGTAGAATATTTTCAAGTTGTATTTTATTATCCAAAAGGAGGTATTTATAATACAAGAATGTAACCATAGTAGGGTCAAACTAGGAAACAAGATAAAATCATAATTACACAATATATGTACAAAAGGAAAGAAATATAATCCTAATTAAGCTAGAATCTTGCTAACACAAACATCTAGGCCGAGTCAATGGGAAGGCTAAGAAGGGTGAAGTCTGTGTGCAGAGAAGGCCTGAGATACATCATTTTCGTCATCATGAGCATCAAAATAAGTTTTTTTAAGGGTTAATCGTTTTATTACTCTATGAATTTAGACCCGATTTGCATTTAAGTACCTCAATTTCCAAAATGGTTCCCATGGTCCTTCAACTTCAGTTTCGTTAAGACAAATGGTCCTGCCGTTAATTTTGTTCACTTTTCTGTTAAATGCAGGGGCAAAATGATATATATATTTTTTAATCAAAATTGATTAAAATATGAATAAAATATTAAAAAACTAAAAAATTAAAATTAAACTCTCTCCCCCTCTATCTCGACATCTACTCCCCCCAAACTTAATTTTTTTTTTTTTTTTTTGGTTAGTTTTTTATTTTATTTTATTTTATTGTTATTTTAAAGATATGATTTTTTATTCATTTTTTTGGTTTTAATATAAAAATATCATTTTGCCCCTGCATTTAATAGAAAAAGTTAACAAAATTGACGGTAGGACCATTTGTCCTAACGAAAGTAATGTTAAAGGACCACGGTAACCATTTTGAAAATTGAGTTACTCAAATGCAAATTAGGTCTAAATTCAGGGACTAATAAAACAATTAACCCTTTTTTAAATTTAAGTAGAAAGAGATAAGAGGAGAATAATGACATATGGCGTCTTCTTTGCATCTGCTTCCAAATTTTTTATCGCCTTGAGAAAGTGAGTGAGTGTGAAGGCAATGTCATTTTTCGCTTCAAGAGACGTTAACTTTTCTGTACCTATTACCTAAAGTCCACTACAAAATTCTTTGCGCGGATTTACACGAACCACAAATCCAACATATCTTTATTTCAGTGACTTAGTTTTGGAGAGAGAATTTCATGCAAGGTTGTTATCCCCACCAATAGCATTATGATATGCGGGATAATTTTTTCATTTGTCATCATATTATTGGTCGGGAATAGTGTGCTATATTCCCGTTACAAGAAAGTTTTTATGCTGATGTTGGGATTGTATAAAGTATTTTTGTCAAGTAAGCTTTTAGCATTTTCATAAGCAATCAATAATAAATCACATTTATGTTAAGTACGTGAACATACTTGGTTAGCGGTCATAAACATAGAAAACCATATTGGTTTTGGGTTGAGTTAAGTTGATAACGTACGCGTGTCTGAGATTACCTTGTTTAGAACTTCTATTTAACTGGATTTCTAATATCAACTGTAGCTACTAAATCTTTATTTCACAAAGGTTTTTAATCCATAAAAAAATTATATCAGCAAAAAGATTCGAGTTCATTGGCAAGACGTGCCAAAGTACGAATGCAAGTACAAATTTGCATTTGCTGCTTTTATTAGAGGGCATAAATTGTCAACATCAAATTCCATTATAATATTCATCCTATTAGTATTTCCAGTTTAATATTAGACCCAATTGCTATCAAGACTTGCAATTATTGCTTACAAGTTTCCACAAGTTCCAGTCATGTTGATATATGAATGAAACTCAACTTGAAAACTGGCATTGTCTTTTCCTCAAGGATGACAAAATTGGTGGTCATTTTGATGTGAAGACTCCAAATTTTGCATTAATACATGACAACCATATGAACCGTGCATTATACTCATAGATAGCTCTTGGACCAGCGAGCGGCGGGGCTTGCCTCAACGTTAGTCAACAAGAATTCAGATGGAGACAGAGGAGATAAGGTTCCGGGAAAAACCCCTTGCGCCGATTTTGGGTTGCAAATAAATTCAGATTAAAATCAAACAACGTCATATTCGGGGACAAAGAAATCAAATTCTAATTGGACGTACGTGGGAGTAAAGTTATGGGCAATTGGTATTTGGCCGTCGGTGGGATTTCTTTTATTTTAATAGCAAAAAGAAATTTGTTGGGACTTTAATTTAATACAAATTTAGTTATATACTAAATCTTAGACATAGTCTTATAAAGAAATCCTATACCATTCAAAAAATATAAATACACCAAAAAAAACCCAAAAATCGAAAGCTATCAATTTTTTCGATTTAATAGCTATCCTTGTACTACGGATTTGAGAGAGAAAAATCAGATCTGCCCAGATCTGTCCAAAAACCAAATCAGATCTATTTTCTCATTTCTCGCTGTTGCTTTCTCAGTGTTGGAGCAAAAGGAGCTTCCATTCTCAAGTCCAACTGTATTAGAAATAGCAACAAACATTAATCAACATGACAGTAAATTAGCAGTGTTATTACCCTAAACTAGAACATTACATGGGTAGACATGCATTAGAAATAGGATGTCATAGGAAACTAGCAGTGTTATTACGCTAGACTGGAACATTACAGGGGTAGACATGCATTAGAAATAGAATGTTATAGGAAACTAGTAGTGTTATTACCCTAAACTAGAACATTACAGAGGTAGACATGCATTAGAAATAGGATGTCATAGGAAACTAGCAGTGTTATTATCCTAGATTGGAACATTACAGTCATTAATCAACATGATAGTAAACTAGTAGTGTTATTACTCTAGATTGAAACATTACAGCCATTAATCAACATGAAAGTAATGGTGTGGAACATTACAATCATTAATCAACATGATGCGTTAATGAAGTTATGGTTTTCAAGACATTTTGTTTGTAATGAATTGTTTGGGTTTTTTATTTATTTATTTATTTATATAAAATTGGGCTGGGCTTGTTTTGGGTGCTTTTAAAGTTTTTTGTGTTGGGCTTCTTTTAAGTTGATCAATGGCAGTCACGTAATTTATAGGAACTTCAACAACAATTTTTTATGTAGTAAATGAGTTTTGGGTGTGTTTCTAAAGTGCATTCCATGTGAAGTTTTTTTTTTTAATTTCAGCCTCTATTTTGGGTATATTAGTGAAGCTCCCTTAATTTAATATTGTGGATCAGCACTCAGCAGCACGTCGTTTTTGTCTAAAACCAGTGACTCTAAAAAATATATATATATATATAGAGAGAGAAGGGTTAATTGAAGAAATTAAAAAAAGAAAAATGACTTATGATGTCACTATTGCATTGTTATGAAGGAAAATTGTTGTGTGAACTTTATAAAGAGTAGAGATTTTGGGAACTTTTTTTTCAATCAGAAATATTAAGGATTTTTTGCACTCAGTTTGGTTTGGTTCGGTCCAGTTCACTAACCGAAACTGAGAAAAAATGAAGAAGAGAGTGCAGTTTTGCCTCAGTTACTGTTAGCAACAACTAACAACTCAAAATTCAGTACGCAGTAAAATGACCATCATTCTTTTGTTACACTACAACAACATCTCAAATGCTAACTTATGTACATACACTACACTACTCATTATTACTCACATTTTCGTTCTCTAGATAGCCAAAAAAACCGAGACAAAACTACATTTTAGATCCGAAACTCAGCTACAAGATGTTATTTTTCTGTCTGTAATCTGGAAAACGGAGAAAAGGGTTCAAAGAAACCCCCTAGATTCTCCTCAAGGATAACTTCTTTTCATACTACGCAAATATATACAGCATCACGTGACTAGCATGTGAGGAGATTTTTCATCATCGAGGCGCGATGGTTGGGACGACACCACTGGAAAGATCACTTCCTACAACACTGGAGGACATATAGGATGTGTCTCTAGTCAAGTAGGATGATGAGGTTGGTGATTGGTCACTGTATGAGGCAGCAGATGGTGAAAATATGGTGTCAGCTGCCGGCATGATTTTGATTATGTTTTCAAGCTCCCTCACCACTTCCAGCATTGCTGGCCGCTTATCTTGCTTCTCATAACAACATCTAAGGGCCAAAGCTAGGAACCTCTCTACACATTCCGACGGATAGGAGCCCATTCTGCTGTCTATAATGGAGAACATCAACCCGGCCTGATGAGCTAGATTCACCTGACAAATAAATATAATTTTTTATGATTTTTTTTTTGGTATATGCAGATGGATCACAGAAAGAGCAGTGGTGTTTTAATGTGTTACCTCACGAACAATGTTTTTGCCATGTGATATTGGCAGCACACCAGTCAAGAGCTCCAGAAACACAATCCCAAGGCTATAGACATCGCTTTTGTCTGTCAACTTACTTGTCAAAAAGTACTCTGGATCCAGGTAACCCTGCACGTATGATTGGTTCCAAAACAAAAGAGTAATGGAACAAAGCATACTTCTTGGTTCTCAATTTCTCACAACGGATTTGAAAGTAGCAGATATTATATTATTCTTGATTGATTTCAAGTTTTGCAGAATCTAAATGTACCGGTGTTCCTCTCACAGCTGTAGATACATATGAAGGTCCGGTCCCTTCATCATCCTGTAGAGGAGCAAGCCGTGAGAGTCCGAAATCGGCTACTTTAGCCATAAGGTTGGAGTCCAGAAGTATGTTGGTGGCTTTAATGTCTCGGTGGAATATGGGAGGATTTGCCTCATTATGGAGATAAAGAATGCCTTTAGCTGAACCCAATGCAATCTGTAACCTCATACCAAAGCTCAGGCTTCCCTTGGCCTTAACTGTCATATCACAGCAAGTACAGAACTTAAGAAGAAATTTCAATGCAGAATTAGCTAGATGAAACTCAAGCTGCAGAAAGAAATCTTGTCCCAAAATGGGGAATGATGAGAAGAACAATGGAAATAACCAAAGAGGCATGGATGAATAGAAGGAGCCATTTAAGAATCTGGGAATGTTGGAAATTTCATACCACAAAGCCAGTCCCTTAAGGTACCATTGGGCATGAACTCATAAACCAGCATCTGCACAAGCACCAAGAACATAATTTGATTAATGATATTTACATTCATGTGATTCTAATACATTGAAGCACTCACCCAGCATCTGCACAAAAAAACCAGTTGCAACTTGGAAGCAATGACTAATTTCCCAAGACTGCAAACCTCATACCTGCTCCCCTTCTTCATCACAATATCCCACCAAAGAGACCAAGTTTCGGTGATGTAATCTCGATAACAGTTCTATCTCGGTCAAGAATTCTTTTTCACCCTGCAAGGATCCTTCTTCCGCACGCTTTATGGCTACAATTGTGTCATCAGATAAAATACCTCTGTAAACTTTCCCATAACCTCCTCGTCCAAGTTGAGTTGAACTATCAAAATTCCTGGTAGCTAGTGTCATTTCTTTGAAAGTGAACGCCTTTACGCCATCAATTTTCATTGTAATCTTCGAGGCTGCAAAGAGTGATAAGAACTTATACCACTTTCTAGGATGATAAATTGATAATCAACCTGATAGTATCTCCAAGTATTCAGGACTTACATGAATGTCTCCTAGAAGGTGGTCTGTCCCGGTGTCTCAAGCATCTTGTGATCAAAAGCATGACAGTTGCAGAAAGAATGACAAACGATGCAACTGCCCCTATTATAATAGCTGCCAAAATTCCCTTCCTAATGCCCATCCTTCTTTGCCCAACGATCACTATAACAACAATATAAGTGAAGTTACCATGATGCAGAATGAAATTAAGAACAAGAAACCTGCACTAAACCTGATTCTAAAATAAAATTAAGAAACAGAAGAGTTATCACATGCAGGAGGAACATTGACCAATATACTCATAGGCTGGTGCTGGTTGATGAGCAAATAGAAAAATGCAGCATAATTTCATAAATTAGACCAAAATGACTTGAAACGAAGATGTCCAGGCTAAAGTACATACTATTTGAATAAGGTCCCAGCAGAGTGAAGTTGAGAAGCTCATAAGGTCCAAAGAAATCAGTTAGAGGAAGTTCCCACGATGTTAAAACTCCTCTAATTCGATGAACCTCACTAAAGTTGAAAGTATTTGAGTGGGGATTAGTGAACATAGGGAAAAGCTTCAAATGCATCCGTAGACGAGGTCCTTCTTGCCAGACAAATGAATCAATAAATAGTTGATAAAGGCTCAAGTTGAGAGATCTAGTGAAGTATATTTCAAACTTCTGAATATATGGAGTAAAATAAGAAAAACTAGGGCTTTTCAGACGATATTCAACTATTATAGGTGATGCACAAAAGCATGGCACTGGGGAAGATGGGACATATTCGTAGAAATTATCTATTGGGCATGCTTGACTAGGGCAGGTCATTTTTGGAGTTGAATTTGTTGAACTATCAGGGATTCCATCTCCTCCAGCTTCGGATCGACAGAACTGGCCTACATTTTGTATGCTTGAATTCTTGCAAATAGGATTTCCTTCAAGCCTGAGAAAAGCTGGTATAAGTGAGAATTTGAATTTCTAGAAGTAAAACATGGTATATTTTTGCTAATAATTTTAAATACAGGACATAATTTATGGGCAAGTTAACCACTCCATAACATGAAAGCAAGCATAAAATTCCCAATATATGCCATTGGAGAAGGGAAATGAAAGACAAGAAATGAAAAAAGCTCCAAGGAATCCTAGCTGTATCCACCTGTGTTGAGAATACAACTATAGAACAATGCGTGTTGCTTTTTAAAATTTGGTAACATGTCTCTCCTAATTGAAATTGTACCATTCGTGCCACTCTTAATTTGCATTCAATTATTTTGTGCATTTCCTCATTTCCATGAAACTATTTAATCAATTTGTGTATCTGTAAAAGTCCCCATTTTTAACATCCTCAACCATTGGTTCTTTTTTATTCTATCTTCTCTAATAAATCCAGAACAATATATAAGAAACAACTCTGAAAATAGGGATATGATTGAAGCCATTGCATTGGAAACATACCTCAAGGTGACATTTGCTGGAGGATTTAGCTCTCCCGATATGTTCGACAGTGAATTGTTCCGGAGATCACTGCAAAATTCATCAAACTTCTAAATAAGCTCAATCTAAAAATTACTAAATCATTAAGGTCCTCAAACTTTAAATGTTCATGCTACTTTTTTGGTAAAGGAATTTACAGTTTAAGTCTTGCTCTTGTACTAAAAGATATGTTCCACCATATAGCAGGGACAGAACCAGTCAAGAAATTATTCTCGAGTGACCTGTAATACAAGTCATTACAGAAATCAGATCCAGTCTGCATAGAAGTGCAATATTATACGAAATACAGATTTAGGGAAGTTAGGAGATTCTCACAATTTCTGAAGTGAAGGAAGATCAGAGAAATTCTCAGGAATAGATCCATTAAGCTGGTTATCTGACAGATCGCTGCAATAAATAATGAAAATTAAACAGGAAAAGTTTATAAATTACACAGATTAAACACAGACAGTGATATGTAATAATTTTTTTGTGTCACTTTTATTTAAAGTTAACATGCTGATGCAGCAAGAAGTATAAATAGAACAAGTTACAAGTTTTTTTTTTGGACAGACAAGTTAAAAGTTTACTTGGGCCATTTGCATACATTGTAGTCATATTGTGAGAGAGTCTATGTGAAGGTATGGATCCACTCAGTTGATTCCAGCTTAGATCTCTGTGCAATGAACCCAGTAAAAGGTTAGATAATAGAGGTATAAATAGAAGAGTAAATAAATGCATTATAGTGTCCATTAATTCAAGGTTGTTGAGCCATCTCCATACTTACAGATAAAGAAGGTTAGGTATCCTGCTAAAATCAGGAATTTCTCCCTGCAAGCTACAATTCCTAAGACTTCTGCCAAATCAGAAAGAAGGAAAAAGTAAAACTATTAGCAACCCTTTCAAGCAAATTTATGCAACATGTAATAAACACAAAATTAAAGCACTTAAAACATCTCGAGAAGTGGAAATACTGGATTACAGAGGTCATTTGGATATCAGTGAAATTCTAAAATTCCTATTGGAATTACCTTGCATACGACCTGGATCACCAAATTAATGCAACTTGCTTATAGTCCTAATGTAAAGCAGTATAAACATGAACCATCGATTCAACAAGAGAAAGATACGAATACTAAAACTTACATTTTTGCTAATTGGGAAAAGTTTCCATAAGAAGCTGGAATCTCAGTCCCCCTGAAGTTGTTGTTATCAAATTGACTGCAAATGGAAGAGAAAACAATAATTTCCATCAACCAAGAAGAAAATCTCGTCAAGAAAAAACAGATTACCTACTGAGATCACACAAAAGGAAACAAGTTACTCCAAACTAAAAATCCAGACATTGTTGAATTAGGACGTACAGTATTCGCAAGTTTGGTAAGTTGGATAATTCTGGTGGAAGATATCCAGATAAGTTATTATTATCAAAAAGCCTGTAAAAGTTTGCGTCAAGTATACACCATCAGGAATCAGTCAACAAGTATCAATACAGAACAATTTCCCAAAAACACAAGGAAATAACGCTTTAAGAACTCACAAATGAAGAAGAGTGGGTACTTTAGAAAGCTCAGACGGAATTTGACCACTGAAGGAGTTGTTGTTCATGTGGCTGCAAAGCAATTAATGTACATGCAGCTGTCAAACATGAGAAATATAAAATGCTAGCCAATTTCAAGTAGCATTTAGCTTGAACATGTACTTACAGATGTTTCACATTGACCAAGTTAACAAATGATTTTGGTATTGGACCTGACATATAGTTTTGGTCAACTTGTAGCCTATTTAATTTTGAAAGGTAACCGAGCTCATCAGGTAAAGAACCGGATAATTTGTTTCCACTTAAGAGCCTGCATACAAATGCATCACAAAAAAAATTAAGAAAATTGTGTACTGTAAAACAGAAAATTATGTTGATATTCCAAAAACAAGTGTACCCAGAACTATAGATTGGTTGAACTCAACTTACAAGAGTTTCAAGGATGTCATGTTTCCTATCTCCTTTGGTATAGTGCCACTTAATTCATTCCACATGAAATCTCTTCCGGAAGAGATGAAAGCGAAATACAAAACATTAGAAAACAACTAAAAGGATAATCAGGAAAAAAAACCTCCAGAAAAGTGGAATCACAGATCAATTTTTGAGACGCCAGACTCACAATATTAGAAGGTGAGATAGTTGGCCAAGCTCAGGTGCTAAACTTCCTGAGAGATTCATGTTCAGCAGTTGGCTGCACAATCATAATTAAGAAAAAAACATTATCATTTACTGTGCGGGTAATGTAATCTGGAATGGAAAAGGTAAGAGCAGTATGAAAAAAGAATGCATACAGTTCCTCAAGGTGCAAGTACCCATCAGCCCCAACAGTATTCAAACAAAAAACTCCAGTCCAATGAGATTTACAAGGATCCCCATTGTTCCAGTTCTTGAGATGCTTCCGAGGATCGCTTAAACTGCTCTTAACTGCTCTCAATGCATTGACTGCAAAAAGGCACATAACATAATTCATACTTTTCAATTGAATCATATAAGAATCATATAGAAATGATTGAATTGCATTCAATTAAAGCTGGATATAACAAGTAAGAAATATAGCATATGTGCAGCAAACTCACCTTCAGAAGGATGTGTAACCTGTGCAACCGCAAGGATGACGAAGCAAGAACACAACAGAGCAATGACACATCCACAGACTCTCATTCTCAGCATTCTAACACCCTATGGAAACGACCCAATGAGTAATTTCTATAAAACTTGCAAACACTAAATTCAAAATTTTGATTTTCTTTGTCATAAGAAGTAAAACTAGAACATGCAACAAAACACAAAAGAAAGATATAAGGAAACAGTTGGAAAGTTCTCTCTCAATTTTCAAAAGAAAAATCATACTTGACACCATAAGTGGTGGACTTTGAGACTTTGTTGTGAGAGAAAGATACTGCTCAGGAAGCACACAGAGTTCCAAACACAAACATCAAGGCCGAGTCAATGGGAAGGCTAAGAATGGTGAAGTCTGTCCGCAGAGAAAGAAGGCCAGAGATACATCATTTTCGTCATCATGAGCATCAGCATAAGTTGTAACATCAATTAGATCGTCATAGTTTCTTGAGTAAGGTTGGTCTTCGTTTTCTTTTGTTTAATGTTTTTTTAATTTAAGTGGAAAGAGATAAGAGGAGAATAATGACATATGGCGTCTTCTTTGCATCTGCCTCCAAATTTTTTCTCGCCTTGAGAAAGTGAGTGAGTGCGAAGGCAATGACATTTTTCACTTCGAGAGACGTTGACTTTTCTGCACCTGTTACCTAAAGTCCACTAAAAAAATCCTTTGCGCGGATTTCCACGAACCTCTCTTTTAGTGCTGTACTGGTGGACCACAAATCCAACAAATCTTGCTTCAGTGCTTTTGTTTTGGAGAGAGAATTTCATGCATGCTAGTTATCCCCACGAATAGCATAATGATATGTGGGACAATTTTTTCATCTATCATTATATCATTGATCGGAAATAGTATACTATATTCCTGTTACGAGAAAGTTTTTATGCTAGTGACTGTATAAAGTATTTTTGTCAAGTAAGCTTTTAGCATTTTCATAAGCAATCAATCATAAATTAAGTAAGTGAACATACTTGGTTAGTGGTCATAAACATTGAAAACCATATTGGTTTTGGGTTGAGTTAAGTTGATAACGTACTCGTGTCTGAGATTACCTTGTTTAGAACTTCTATTTAACTGGATTTCTAATATCAACTGTAGCTACTAAATCTTTATTTCACAAAGGTTTTTAATCCATAAAAAATTTATATCAGCGAAAAGATTCGAGTTCATTGGCCAGACGTGCCAAAGTACGAATGCAAGTACAAATTTGCTGCTTTTATTGGAGGGTTTAAATTGTCGACTTCAAATTCCATTATAATATTCATCCTATTAGTATTTCCAGTTTAATATTAGACCCAATTGCCCTAGAGACTTGCAAATTATTGCTTACAAGTTACCACAAAGTTCCAGTCAGTGGCGTCTCCAAATCTAATTTTGACATTTTGTAGAATTTATTAATGAAATACATCTCTCCTTGACAAGGACTCACTAAATCACAGAGAGGCAGCCGGCCTCCAAAAATATCTTGAAAACTGGCATTGTCTTTTCCTCAAGGATCACAAAATTGGTATTGTAATGTCAGTCATGTGGATATGAAGACTCCAAATTGTGCATTAATACATGACAACCATCTGAACCGTGCATTATATTTATAGATAGCTCTTGGACCACATTTGGAATATGACCTATTACTAGAAATTTGAAGTTTAAATCTGACATCTCTCTTAGAGCACATCTGCATCACCTACTTTCCTTGCACCTGTTTCTATAATTTTGTGAAAATGCAATCATAAATATTGAATTTCTTCAGAAACTGACTTGACATTCTGAAACTGGCCATCCAGGCATCCAATTACCTTAGTTTAAAAGAGCAAACCAATCACACCTTATTTACTTTCAACTTTAGAATTCTGAAGCAACTATACTTCCAGACAGACTGTGCTTGAAAGTAAACCCTACACTTCCAGACATACTTTCCCTGTAACAGGTCTCTCAAGAATGTAAGTGTTCGCATGTCATGTACACAAATTGCAGCGCTAAACCAATGATAAAAGCACATACATACTTGAACTTTTTCTAAGTGATGACTAATACTTTGGGTACCAAAACATCCCTTTAATGCCCTCTGGGTCAGGTTCAAAACCCAAATTTTGATAGAACTCCACAACTGCAATGATAAAGTAAACAGAGTATGACAATGAGTATACATTTTTTTAATACAAGTTGAACATGCTAAAGCAGGCAACACCCAAAGCCGGACTTGTCTTAGGAAGGAACACCGATCTAGAGTAGGGTTGGTGGCAAAATATTTATGTTGCCACGCTGATAATTACTTAAGAAATAGACTACCAAACCCATATGCATGCATGTGCAGATGCACATAGACTAAATGCTATAAATAACTGCTGTTTTACCTTGACTATCTGCAAACAGTGAAATATTTCCAATGTCCCTCTGCAGAAGAGCCCTTATAAGCTTTTCAACAAGGGCCTTTCCGAGGCCTTGGCCCTGAATGATAAAGATATCATTAGAAACAATCAAGAAAACATCTCATGTAATTAGTGTGTAGGTCCAACAAACAACCCTCAAGCACCATCATACCTGATAACCAGGATCAACAAGGACATCCCAAATTGTAGCATTGAAGGCATGATCTGATGTAGCTCGAGCCATGCCAATTAACTTCTTTTGGTCATTCCCCTCTGTGAAATAACTTCTCCAAGTACACTAAGTGTTCATCAAGTAGTTTTAGATGTAGTAACAAGCATGGTTATTAGATTGTAATACCAGTTGTGTGAAAAAGAAGGATACTGCAACAATGCCGTATCCACTATGTACCTGATCCAGGTGATTTCCGAACTGAATGCAACGTGGCTACCATGTAGCTATTTTTCAAAGCTGCAGCTAGTTTCGACAGTGGCCTCCGAGGCCAGCCTACCTATTAAATTTACATTAAAGTTATTTAACTTTAGCCAGTGGGTATAAGATAACATTATCAAAATTCACTACTTCATATACAGAAAAAGAATAACATATCAAACTTTACTGAAAGGTCAATCAGGTAAGATACATCCGCAATAAGTGGACTCCTGACCTATGAAGAGTTACTTAGACACAATTGCGAATTCAAAAGGCATTAACTTTTCGATGCATGTGCAAAAGAGTAGCAATGGCAGTATATTTACCTTATCACAAAGGGCCTGAAGATCATACACATCAATATCTCCACCAGAAGAAAATAAAATTTCTTCAACTGTTCCATCTGGTTCAGTCTTTTCAATGAGAACAAATTCTTGAGGCAAAGGTTCTTCTTCCTCCTCTGGAAGCATGGAGGGGGGTTCTACTACTTGTGTTGTGTTGTTGTTTAAAATACTGCAATAAGAAGTGAGTTAAGGACCATACTTTTTTGTCTGTATGTGTGATAAAATCTAATTTCTTGCTCTTCTAGACTTCAATTAGTATTAATTTAAAAACGACATAGTGGTACAAGCACATTGCCATTTAAAAGTGTCATTAATCCATAAAGTAACATTCTTTCTAAGCAAGTTCACTGATGAAGTGCTCAAACCAATCAATGGCTTCATATTTGATCAATTTAACATTAAAGCACTATGTAACTATAAGTTCTTTAAAACTCAAATTGTGTTTCTCGCTTCAGCAAGGCATCCTTCTTTGCAGCAACATAACAAATGCAACGTTCCAATTTAACATACCCAACAGAAATTCTTCCACATTCAGTGTGTGATTTGTGTGCATGTCTGTCATTTTGTAAGTGTATGATCAGTGAAAATGAGTATCTCCAATTACCCAGATTTAATGGATTCCCAAAATCCAGCCTTGATTTGATATGTCTTATGCACCCTGCTTGCTGCAAAAAATACAGCAAAAGGGTAAAACTTTTCAATCCATAGTTCACCTAATAATGAGGGATTACTAAACTTCAACACTCACTATGCAGACAATGGGCAAGTGTGCATACCTTTAGCAAGCTTCTCGCTTATATTGCAAGGAAAGAATAACTTGTTTGATGCTTGACGACACAATTCAAATGAAACAATTGGGCATCTGCCACGAATTTAAACGAAAAAGGACATTATTTTCTTCAATCCACCATCATCAAGTAACTAGAACCAAATGGTTACTCTAAACATATTCCAAAACGCATTCTTTTTGTAATTAAACGCTTTTCAAACTAAGAATTCTCATTAGAATGTGGTAGCTTGATACTGAAATCAACCTATAAGTTGAAAACTACCAAATGTCCCAACAGATAGTTTGATGAACTGAAATGGGTTGAAATGAAAACATAAAGACTGATGGATAAGAAGAACTTACAGAGGATAGGAAGCGACGGGAGTGAGCGTACGCATCTTCCTTGTTGTTTTTGCTGTGGAGCTGAAGCTATGGCTTGTGTGATGTGAGTGACTGTGACTCTGTTGGCTTGGATATTGCCCTTTAGAAAACTATACAGGGCAAAGCTACTTGCTTTGCTATCAAAATTTCTGACCTGATATATCGATCGGCTATGGCGCACACAACTTTTTATCTTCCCTTAATGCCCTGCCTCCCCCGCTATATCACATAAATGCCATTTTATGCGCTAGAAATACAAAATTGTCAAATTATGGCCTTTTCTTTTCTTCCTTTAATTTCTTTCTATCATTATTTTCTTGTTCTTTTCCTTTAAATAAGTACTAGGGATGGGGGCAGTGGTTTAGGCCAGCCAGTTGAAGTAATATGGCCTCCCCTTTGCCTTGCACCCATGTTCGAAATCCCTTCATACATTAGGGTAGTTAAGAATATCACAATTATAATAACTCTTGATTTGCCTCCTGAACTTGTACCTAACTTTTGATTTACCCACTATCCTCTTTTTTTTATGATTTTTAAATATAGAAAATTAATTAAATGAAATTTTTTGTTGTTGCCAATTTGCCCCCTGACGTCTAAATCTGCAACATTTCATCTAATTTGCCATTATATATATATATATCTCTCTCTCTCTCTCTCTCTCTCTCTCTCTGCAAGGGGTGGGTTGTGGGGTGGGTTTTGTGGGGTGGGGGGTGGGAAAATGGATATGATTTAACAGAAAATTGGATGAAATGTTGAGGATTTAGACGGCATGGGGGAAATTAGGGAAAAAAAGAAGTTTATATATTTAATTTTCTAAAAAAAAGGATAAGGGTTAAATCAAAAATTAGGTATAAATTCATAGGGCAAATCAAGAGTTAAGCCAAAATAAAAATAAAAACAGCATTAGGAATAGGGCTTTTATTGGGTTTGTAAATTGTATCCGGCTCGAATTGCCTAACCAGGCATTGGGCCTGTAAGCCATATTGGGTAATGGATCTGCCATATTGGACCTTGATCAAATTAAAAGGAGATCATGCTGCCTTTTTTTGGTCAATAGTCAATAGACCATGTTACCTTTGGTCTTTATAATGCGGTCAACAGAGACCAGAGCAAAGAAAAGAATATGCTTTGAAGTATTATAATTTGAGTCTTTTTTTTTCTAAATCACGAGGTGATCCTAGATGGGTTCCAACTATGGGTGGCACCTTTAAGCCTTAACCACAATCCACAGACTAATCCCTGCTCATACCGGGTCGGGCCATAAAGGATAAAGTGCTGGCCAAAGTGATGATTTCATATGAGAGCAGGGATCGAACCACTTTTAAAGAATGAGAGTGCCGAACCACTCACACCAACCACCTTGGTTTATAATTTGAGTCTTTCATTGACAATAAACAAATAATTGATTTGGAAGTAAAAGAGGATGGAGCATGTACTTGCAACATCTCTCCTCTCTCTCTCTCTCTCTCCAATTATATCATCTTTATTGAGTTCCGCGTCACTTGTGTCCCATCGGTCCATGCCCAGTACATTATCACCCTTTTTAAGCATGAATTTTTTCTGTGTCTAATTTTATTACTTTTCTAATTTAACAAAGACATTTCATAAAGTAATTTTATAATAAATATAAGAAAAAGAAAGAAAAGAAAAGAAGAAAAAGACATTTCATAAAATCAACGGGATTCTGACGTGGTGTAAGAAAAAATAAAGAGTGTGAACAAATTTACTTTCATGTAGTTTATCTTAAAAATTCAATGTTATTCGATACACGTTTCAATGAATAATAAAACCATGCAACAATCTATAGATAACGGACGCGAAGTTTTGCAATGCGTTACGTCCGCACTCCCCAACTTCAAAATTCAAAGAGTTCATGTTTTTGTGTTTTTTTTCTCTTCCTAATTCATGTTTCATATTATTCTTTCTTTGCCAGAATGGCGTGAGTGAGTCTGTCTGACACTGCAGATTTAGTCTCAAAATCAGACAAAGCATTTCTTTTTCTGTTTATCTTCAAAGATAAAATAAAAAAAGAACCAAAGAAGAACGCAATACAAGACAAAGGAATGATGGAGAAGCAAAAGCAAAAGGTAACCAGCGAGCCTGTCTCTGTCCCCATAAAAAGAAGGCAAGGTTCCAATTGTGAATTGCTCAAAACCAACAGGTTATTTACGTAAAGGGCAAAAAAGAAGAAGGAAAAAGATCATATTATTCTCTGAGTCATTGTGATGATTATGATGATCCACAAGAACACTGTTTGAGATTCAGCTGCTGGTCATTTTAGAGTGTGAATTCGAATGAATGGGGATGGTTTCTGAGAACCCTTTCTCTTTTTCAAGCCGCTCTCCAACTCCCAAGCTCTGCAGCTCCTTCACCACTCGGTACCCTTAACTCTTCTTCTTCCCTCTGTCTTGTGCATTTGCATGTATTTAGCTCATCATCTTCTCAAGCTTTCAACTTCAGTTTTGTTCAGTCTTTTTGTTTCTTTCTTTTGGTTCTGCCAGCTCCTGCTATGCGCTTGCTTATTTTGATTTCTAGATGTTTTAATCATTTGTCTGGTGTTCTATATAATGTGTACGTATATATATATATATAGATCCAGTGCCCCCTTTTGTACTTGATAGTTCTGTCTTTGGCATGTTTCAACTTCTTTTTTTGATTCTTGAAAGTGGGGGCTCACAGATTTAGTCAATTCATTACCATATTAGACAGAACAGAACAATTTTAAATGAATTAGTTAACAGAATATACAAAAGATGCAACATTTTAAAATTGATCCCCTTTTTCAATAAATCGTTTCTCCAAACGTTTTTTTCTTTTGTTTAGAAGAAGAGTTGAATCTAGGATCTACCCTTTACTCCATCACATTGTTACTTGAGGCTGAGTGTCTTTAGCCACGGTCGGATTATGACTTTAGCTAGGCCTGGTATCTGCTTCCACTGGATTTTTCAAACCATAGTGTTTATTCTTAGTCAAAGAGTGCGCTGTTAGAACAAGAGGTCTTGAAGCTGTGCTATAGTTTCTGCATGAAAACTTGGATTTTTGCCCAACTTGTGGATTGCTTGTTCCTCCTGCAATTTGGATTGGATGTTTTCAATTGACAAAATTTTCCCTTATTTGCTAGTCATATTCTCGGATAATTTATGTGATGTTTCAACCATGCTGGTTACTCATTACTGATATTAGAGGTTTTATGTGTATGTAGTATCTTTTCAGATGTTGCCGGGGACATTACAATTGTTGTCGATGGAGAGTCCTTTTTGCTACATAAGGTAATTTCCTCTATATCCAAGATGAAAAATGTTTGTTTTCTACACGCAGCTTTGACATCTTATGCTATAAGCATTGTAGCCTTGCATTTTTCTATTTTGCTGATCACATTGTTCTATTTTTCTGAAGTTTCCACTGGTGTCTCGGAGTGGAAAGATTCGGAAAATGGTTGCAGATGCCAAGGATTCAACTGCAAAACTGGAGTTACTCAACATACCAGGAGGCCCCCTGGCATTTGAACTTGCAATGAAATTCTGTTACGGCATCAACTTTGAGATCACAACTGCAAATGTTGCCCATCTGCGCTGTGCTGCAGAATACTTGGAAATGACTGAAGACTACAGGGATGAAAACCTTATTGCGCGAACGGAGACTTATCTGGATGAGGTTGTAGTTCAGAGTCTTGAAAAGTCAGTGGAAGTCCTTTCCACCTGCGCGACACTACCTTCTATTGCAGAGGAGGTTGGGATTCCAAGCAGATGTGTGGAGGCTATTGCCATGAATGCTTGCAAGGAGCAACTAGTATCAGGGTTGTCTATGTTGAATTGTGATGGTGAGTCCACAGAGCTTAAAAGTGGTTGTCTTGAGTGGTGGGTTGAAGATCTATCACTCCTAAGGATCGATTATTATCAAAGGGTTATATGTGCCATGACAAGACTAGGTGTTCGACCCGATAGCATTTTTGCATCGTTGATGCATTTTGCTCAGGCATCCTTAAAGGGTATTGCGAAATGTCAAACTTGGAATCCAGGAAAGTTGAAGTCAAATACTGGCATGGCAGAACACGACCAGAAGACTGTTGTGGAAGCCCTTGTAAGCTTAATGCCAACAGAGAAAAGTTGTTCGGTGCCACTGAGTTTTATGTTTGGAATGCTGAGAATGGCAATCATGGTAGATGCTACAATAGCCTGCAGGCTTGAGCTTGAAAGGAGGATTGCTTTTAGGCTGGAAATGGTTTCACTCGATGATCTCCTTATACCATCAATCCAAGCAGGGGGATCATTATATGATGTTGATACCGTTCATCGAATACTGGTGAATTTTCTGCAGCGAATTGAAGAAGAAGAAAGTGAAGATTGTGGATATGAGTCTGAAGGCCTCGGTTCTCCAAGTCATGATTCATTGTTGAAAGTTGGTAGGCTTATTGACACATATCTAGCTGAAATTGCTCCTGATCCATACCTGAGCTTACAAAAATTCATTGCTATGATTGAAATACTGCCTGACTATGCTCGTGTCATCGATGACGGGCTTTACAGGGCGGTTGACATATATTTGAAGGTAAGTTATGAACTTTTATTATATTAGCCTCAGCATTGCCAGTTGGTATAAATGAAATGCAAGAGCTGATCCATCATGTTTTACAAAGGATTTAGAGCGAGTCCCTTTTATAGTTGATTGACTCTATTTCTTTGCTTCTTGTTTAGGTTCATTCAATGCTAACTGAACAAGAATGCAAGAAGCTCTGCAAGTTCATAGACTGCCAAAAGCTCTCTCAAGAAGCCTGCAATCACGCTGCACAAAATGATCGACTTCCAGTACAGATGACAGTGCGAGTTCTGTATTTTGAGCAGCTCCGTCTGAAAAATGCATTGTCCGGAAGCTCAGGAGATGGGCTGCTCTCGCAGAGAATAAGCAGCGGTGTACCAAGTGCAGCCATGTCCCCTCGAGATAATTATGCTTCACTAAGGAGAGAAAACCGAGAGCTGAAACTGGAGATTTCAAGAATGAGAGTGAGGCTGAGTGAGTTGGAGAAAGAGCAGCTGTTTATGAAACAAGGAATGATTGATAAAACAGGAAATGGAAAAACTTTCTTGACCTCACTCTCTAAAGGGATTGGAAGGATTGGAATTTTTAGTGGCCAAGCAGGAGGTAAACCAAAGAAATCGGGTAGGAAGTCCCGGGGCTCCGAGGGGAAACCCGGTAGGAGTAGGAGATATTCTGTTTCCTAGGTAGCATAGAAGGTTTAGGAGTTCATGTTCATCATCATTGTGGCACTGGCACCTATAATGGGGGCCATGACACTATCCTTATGAACATAAAGTCTAGGTGACCCAAGGGTGGTTGAGCTACACAATGTCTCAATTCTAAGGGAGCCTGTAGTTTGTACCACATTTACAAAGAGTAGGGCTAGATGTATCCCACCTCATGTGGTCTAAATGTTGTACAAGTAGTTTATTGATCTTTGACATATCAATTAGGAATTACCTTCTTTTCTTTCTCTCAATATATGCTAGTCTTTTCTAACACTTGATTAGGAGTTTATAGTTTTCAATTTATATGCAAAATTAGCACAATAATGCGACATATTATGAATTAGCTTGCCCCTCATAACATAATTTCTGAGGCAGCTAAAACTATGCTGTTATTGTTTTGGAAGCAAAGTTCATAATCACAGAAGTAAACTGCCAAACCAAATAAGAACAAGTATTAGACTGTCCAAGAAACTCAGTCAATGCCCCTACTTTAGTACTTCTCCAGCTACAAGTAGAGAGAATTCATGATGAACTGGTTTGTCCTAAAAGGCGCTTCCGAATCTGCAGAGAAGAAACAAAGAAGAAAACCGCTGAACTAATCATGCATAGTAAAGTTTTGTGCTCATAGTTTCTTTTTTCTTTTCAATTCTGTGTTGCTGAATGAATGTCCAAATGGAGTTGATCCATGAATACCCACCTCGGGCAGCTTCTGTCTGAACACAACATCCAATCGTGCGTCTAGGGTGTTTTCACACACTATCTTTCCATCTTGGGAGGCCACCACCACTCCACCAGAACTTTCAAACAATCAAACCAACAAAAAACAAATGAAACTGGTGACAAGCAGCTTAAGGCACACTGACCAAAATGTCCTATAAAAATGTCCTATAAGTTACACAATGCACATATATGTATGTGCTGTGCACAGATTGATGTAAGAAGAAAACAGTGTTGATGAACAGAAAAGATTTACCAAAAGGGCTCATGAGAGTTGCCACCTTTCGGAGGAGGTGGGAGGAACACACGATCATCGATGGTGACTTTGGGGACGGAAGCACTGGCTTTATCAGCATAAGCTTTCTTTGCTTCCTCCAACACAGACTCAACAACTTTCTTGTCAACCTCTCTGCACCGTAGCAACACTGCTGGCTCCTTCAGCCTCATCAAACTCTACACATACGAATAATTCAACACTACTTTTGTCAAATACATTAAATTAATTGATTAAAACATGCATGTATGATGGTTAAATATAAACTATAAAGTACCTGAACAATCAAGTCTTTGATGAGCTTCTTGTATGCCTTCTTGTCATCCGAAACACGCAGAAGATCGTTGCCAGCAGCTTCTTTCATGGAGTTTACAATGTCATCCTGTGCTTGAAGAACTTTAATACGAGATGCATTCAGCTGCATCGAGTATTCGCTATGCACACCCAAAATTAAATCCTCAATTAGTCATTAATTTTCAGATTAATTTTCTTTGTGAGGAGAAGGATCTAAATTCTAGTAGAACTCACATTTTCTTGCGCACATCTACCTGCTTAGCCTTGCGGTCATACTCTTGCTTGATCTTTTTCTTGTCAGCTTCAAATATTTGCAGCTTCTCAATGTTAAATTCCTGTCAACATATAAAATCAATACCAAAAAAAAACCCATGATTAATTAATATAAAAGGTTAAAGCAATTCCAATGTTCGAATTGCTTGCCATGCATGATGCATGCAAATTAAAATTGGTGGGGAGGGAGGAGGAGGACCTCCTCAGCAGAGACAGATATCTCATTGGCTTTCTCTTCGGCTTCTTGGCGGATGAATCTGACCATCTGCTGAATCTGCTTCGAGACATCTGCATCGTTCATCTTGTCAAGAATATTTGTTCTGTTTCTCTGATAAATTAGAGATTGAATATGTGCCTAAAGTGTGTTCTTAGACTCAAAGAAAAAAAAAAGTTGAAAACCAAAAGAACACAATAATACTCTTTGAACAAGGATTTGAATGAGACACATGACCTATGTGCGTCTGTTGTTTTAGTGCGAAATTTCGTCCGAACTTCTTGTACGTTGAATGCTTCCAAAGTTCCTCATTTCCTGAATCTTCTCTAAGTTCTAAGTTATAACCAATGTTTTTTTATAATAAAAAAATAATATTAAATGTTTTTGACGAATAAATTATTATTATTTTCAAAAGTTAACTGGCGATTTACCTCCTGAACTTGTACGCTATTTTCAATTTGCACCCTCAACTTTTTTTTTGAAAAATTAAGAACACGAACTAATTTTTATCGCCAATTCCCTCCTATCTTCTAAATCAACTTTTTGTCATCCAATAGTCCGTCAAATTGTCAATAGGGTAGTTTCGTCTCTCCACCTTAATAAATCCACTCCGCCCCTTTCCCTCTATTCGGTGCCTGATTTCGCACCTTGTGAATTGGTGAAATTCCAGAAAAGAAAAAAGGGGCAAGTTTCCCTCCGCAAAACCTATTCATAGGAGAAATTGAAGGGATAAGGAACAACTCACCCGGGAGAGGTCATGGTTCCCAGCGTTCAAGTTCGCACTTTGACGTCTAAACTCTTCATGAAATCAGACACACTCATGACCTCTGCCAGGTGAGTTGAACAAGGAAAGTCCAAAATTTCTCCTCATGACGGAGTGGGAATTTTCCAAAATTAGGAAACAAGGAAAGTCCAAAAAGGTGAGCTCCTGCACCTTCCCAGAAACTTGACCTATTTTTTACACCAATACTTTGTTGTTTTTTTTATCATAAATAATTTTGAGAGTGTGATTAAGGAACAAAATGCATGGGATTTGGAATCTCTCAACTCAACAATGATTTTATTTGTGATTATTGAACATGTAAAAGTAACAAGGCCTCCACCGATTAACTCCAAATAAGGCATGCAAATATTTATGATACAGTTCTGATAATTTGGATGTTTTGTAAATCAAGGAACAAAATACATGGGGTTTGGAAGCTTAAAGGTGCGGTTCCCCACAAAATCTCCCTGTAGATCACTCCACTGGTCTCCTACATTTCCCCAAATCTTGTAACCTTCTTCTGCCAATTGCTTCCGAATGTTTGATTTGTACGCAACTGCACCTTGCCCTTTGTAAGCTGCAGTCCTGAAAACCCCCACACACACCTAACTAAATTAGGTCCATGCACAATAATATATAATCACGATTTTTTTATCTTCTTGATAAGAAAATTAAACCAAGTCAAGATTGGTAGGTGTTGACATTCATAAGAATTTTTCTTTGATAACTAGTTGTCGCCCATAAGATTTGAATTTGAGATATCCTCTAACCAAGTAGAAAATAGAAATACTACTAGATAAATAGTCGTTCACACGTGTTGGATAACTTAATATAAGCAATGGGGATTTCAATAGGCCAAGATTAATTGGTGGGTTTTCCACCTCAAAAAGTAGAATACTTTTCTTGCATGGTGATTGACTCGGATAATTCCAATCATTAGACTAAATTTGGCATAATCATTAAACCAAATTCAATATTGGCCAATGAGAAGACGCATACATGCATCTATGCATGCATCAACCATCATACACACATGTTAATTCTTACCTCAAAATCAGCCGTTCATAACCCACAAATCCCTGATTATGCAGGTTTTCAGTAGTGACTTGTCCAAGGGTTTCTTCATCTCTTCCTGTGACCATGAACACCTTAAAACCACTACTCACCAGCTTGCTAAACAGTCCTAGCATACCAGGAATTGCCGGACACCCTCCAGTCATTGCCCATGCCTTGAACCCAGATGGGTCATAGGGATCACACCTACATATATATCACCAAGTGCCCAAAATCAATTAAGTAAATATAAGATGATTCTTATTTAAACGCATAGTTTAAATTCACAGATGATATAAGTATCAATCTTGCAACATAAGTATGACAAGAGAATATTATCCAAGTTATATTACCCGTATCTCTTGCTCTTGTAGTAGAAGACATTGGAGATGCAAGTGTCATCCACGTCCAAAATCCAAGCGTCCATGCCATCACCGGAAAGAGCTATGCCATTTACATAACTCAGAATCTGGCCAATGAGGAAATCGACGTCCCGGTCGTACTGCCCTCCGATCATGTAGGTTTCAATGTAGCGCAGGCACTGAGTTGGCACTGTGCGCCATGCACGCACATTGTCGGTCTCCACAGCCAGTCTCCAACTCAAACAAAACGCAGCACCCTCAACTTGTGGCAGGCTTGGCTTAGGGTAAGGCTTCAAACCAGTTGCCTTGGAGAATAAGGTCAGATACACAAGTATAAACACCTCCTGGGTCCGTTGCACCATTGCTCTAATATTCATATGTGCAGTTGCCTTTATCTACAAGAGGAAAATTGGAAACATATATATAACAACAAATTAAATAACAGTAAAAATAAAAATAAAAACACTTATATGGTTGTGGCTGATGATGTAATTAAGCAAAATAATCACGAGATTAAACCTGTGTTTTAACAAAGACTGAGGCAACGAATAGCGTGTGGTAGCCGGAGGGAACAATTCAAAATCCAAAATAATGGGTTTGGAGAAATTAATTAACTATAAAAAAAAAAAAAGCTTGAAAAGAGGCTAGGTAAGAGTTGACGAAATTTCAGTGGGCAAATGGTACATGTAAGAAGAGGCTTTTATAAGGGGCTCAACTGAACCAATTTTTTGTCTCTACTTGTTGAAGACAACTTAAATACTTGTGAGTTGTGAAGTAATTGCACATGAACTTTCAAGTCATGACCTTGACGATGACCAAAGACTCTATATATAATATCAGTTCTACGGCTGAACTGCTAGGCAATTTCCAAGTGAAAAGCCCAAGTAATTTAAATAAATAAATAAAGTTTGAAGAATATATCCATGTCCACTTTGATAAGGAAGATGGGAATAAATGTTTTGATCGAATCACCAAAAACAGGATAGAGCTAAGGTTTGAAGAGAAGTTATACTTAATGGGGGGAGTAAAAAATTATTATTTAAACAAATCTTGGAATAAAAAGATGGTGGGAACTTATTCAGCACAAAAATAATATATGACTTTAGATATCTGCTGTTGTGATTCCAAAGGAAGGAACTTTCACCCTTCTCATTATGAATGGAATTGAAATTTTTTGCCAACATTATTAGGTTGAAAAGAAAATTGACTTGGGTCGGTGGACAACTTGTTGTGTCATTTGTGTCAAGCACTTGTAGCATCATATTTGTGTACGTATGCAGGACTACGCAATGCAACCCCCCACAATGAATTGTCAACAAATTGTGGGATGGTTCGAATTTACATATAGATTTTATGATTGACTTGTAGATGTACAATTGTTATCTATTTCACATTTAATTACTTTTAAAAATGCAAGATGAATGTCAAGGAGGACCAATGCATTGACGAATACATCACAATGTTAAGCATATATGACGAAACTCACACACATCGACGACTTACAATTAAATGAAAGCATAACTCAGTAAAATCTCATATCTTCATAGAAGTTGGAGAAAGACGACCACATGCACTAACACTAAGAATGAGAAAGATGCATGGAAATTATAAAATTAACCACAAAAAATGGGCAAATATGCATATCATGTGATTCTAACCTGAAATTAGTACCATAGTTATGTATAACAAAAACAATCTCAATGTTGTAAAGAATTGCAATTTTGCTGGATGGAATGGAAGCAATGGGTAATGTTTAGAGAAGCCTACAAACTACTACCAAGTAGTGTTTGAAAGTGAGGAATGACATCGAGAAAGATGAAGATGGATTTAGACATAGAATGAATGAAAGCATTGGCATAGACCCTTAAGTAGCAAAAACGTTGAGTGGGTTGGTGTCACAAACCATGGTGGATTGTCATCAGGATTATTGACACGTGTAAGGAGGGCCCCCGTGGACCACCTAAATTAAGGTCCTATATTCTAATAAGATGAAACCTCGAGGTTTGTGGGGAAGGCTAAATCCTAAAGTGGGAATATAGTCATAGCCCACATCTGAACACAATTGGTATTGCATTTGTATTGGATCATTAAGTTGACCAAATTTGTAAGAGAGTCTCAATTGGTAATTGAGTACGTGTATATACCACTTCCACAATGCACCGACCAACCACAGTCTGTGTGTGCAATCCAATAGAGAAGAATAAACACATACGTACAGAACAAAGACTTTTATTTATATATTTATTTTTCTTTTCTTTTTTCTTTTAAGACCAAGGTACATATTTTGTGGAACATAACGTAACGCATGTTGTAAGCAGATTTCAAAGCACTAGTGTACCATTAATTAATGAATTTCTATTGGACATGTAGAGCTAGCACACGTAACCGATATAAATTAAATCTAAAGAGATTTTAGCTCAAATTAATTAAAAATATTTATTCATGCATTCAAAGTTTTGTGTTTGATTTTCTCCTACGATAGTGTTTGGGATGAGTGAGAAATGAGAGATAGATTTATACAATGTAGTCTAGAGTCATTCTATAGGGAGGGCCTTATCTAAGACCCTTACATGAGGTTATATCTCCTAACCGTTGGATGTAACTAACTAATTTGATCAAACGGCTAACTAATTTGGTTCAACGGTTAAGAGGTAGGGCATCATCTAAGGGCCATAAATAAAGCCCTCAATATAAAATTCTCAATTTAGTCTAATTATGTAATTAGGCTGGATAATATTCCTATATTTGTCTTGAGTAACACATTATGATTTGAGCAAATGAGACTATAATTAAGGCAGGTACAATATCTCTGTTAAGCACACTTTGATTAGATTTCGATACTAGAAAAATAGAGCCTCTTCCTCCTAAGACAAATGCAGAGGCTCTCGTGAGGTGCGTATAAGCTGCTTTTTTATTTTGATTAAGTTGTGGCATGTTGAACAATCTCTCCTAACTCTCACCTCAATGCCGATTCACCCAACTCTAGAGAAATTGCTCACCCAACCTTCAATGTCGCTTCATCTCTTTAAGGGGGAGGAGGCCTTGTACCATCCCCCTTCCCTCTCAACTTTGGTTGGATTCTCTTTCGAGGTTTCGTGGGCTTTCAGGCTTGGAGACCAGTGGAGGATCAGGAATTGTTGGAGTTGAAAGAGATCCTCCCAAAGGACTTGCCTATCCTTGCCAATATCTTCGATGGTAGTACCTATGAATGCCTTTGGATGCACAACCAACTGGTTGATGGGGATGGTCAGGAAGCGGAAGGTGGTGGTGTAGGGTTGTGTGGTGTGGTGTATATTTTAAACAAAATGTTGTAGTCTACTTTGTGTCTAATCACCACGTAGGTTTAACTGACTTGAGCAGCAAATTATTCCAATTATGTGAAGTGTATATGTTTCATTAAGACATCTCCTTTTTCTTGTAAAGGAATGTCTTAGATAGAAAAATGTGGTAAGAAGATTAAAGATAGTGGAGAGAAATAGAGAAGAGCACGGTAAGATCAAAGCAAGTAGAGAGAGAGAGAGAGAGATGAGTGGGTTCTTGGGAGTATTGGTGGGTTTGTGGGTTTCTGTGTTTTGGGTTTGTTTTCGTTCTTCGATTTTTAGTGGTTAATATCGGTTGTTGTATTTCTGTATTTCTGGGTTTTTGGGTTTTTGGATTTTGAGTTTTTGGGTTGTGGGTATTGGGTTCTTGAGTTTTTTGGGTTGGGTTCTTGGGTTCTTCGTTTTTGGGGTTCCTTTTGAGTTAATGTACATAAAATTATTATCTCAATTTGGTTTCTGAAAATTGTTATAATGATCCTCATTTTCTGCTGTTGGAGGCATTGGACGAGCTATTCCGCGAGGTCATCAGAGAATCAGGTTATTGGGTTGTGGGTATTGGGTTCTTAGGTGGGTTCTTGGTTTTGAGTTTTTGGGTTGTGGGTGTTGGGCTCTTGAGTTTTTTTGGTAGGATTCTGTGTTTTGGGTGGGCTTCTAGGTTGTGGGTGTTGGGTTCATGGGTTTTTGGATCTTGAGTTCTTCATTTTTGGGTTTCTTTTCGGGTTTATGTTTATACAATTCTTACCTCAATTTGGTTTCTGAAAAATTGTTATCCTCATACTCGTTTTCATGCCTTGGTCAAGCTGCGCAACTATGGGTCCTCATGCTCAAAGGTTTCGGCTGATGAGATTGCGGGGTTGGAATTGTCGCAGTCTAAAGGGTTACCGAAGAGTGTTAAGTTGAATCCACTAGCCATGAAAGATATCGACGAAATGCTACAAAATGAGGAGGAGGAAAGAGAGAACTTGAGAAAAATGCTCCTACTCGGACTTGAAGCCTCTCCCTTCTTCAATAAGCGATTCAGGTTCAGGGGTAAGTTTCACAGGCTACACTAGGAGATTCTTGCATCGAAGTAGCTTATTGATGTTTCGTCCTCTCCCATAAGCACATACACTGAGCTTTACAACGATCCTGAGATTTCTGAGATTGTTCTTTGTAGCCGTGTATATTATTATGGGTCCTCCATAAGGTCGACGACGTCGCTGCGCCTTAATCCTTTTTCACTCCAACTTATCTTCGTTCCGCTTCTTAATTAGCTCCACTATATTCTTTACTAGAATGCCATTCGTGATAAGTTGACACGAGTGACACCTATTAAAAGCCAAATGCTTCTCCTTTTTCCCAAACTTTTGGAGTCATTCTATAGGATACATAAACGAACAAATAACATGAGTGAGATCATAATTGATCTCATTCATTCCGAGAATATCCTTAAAATCAAACTTCCATCTTTTGAAATTTGACTAGTGAGTGTTCCAATTTTTGCGAGAAATTGATTAAGAGAGTGTTCAAAGCTGTAAGGATTTGCAAAAGAAAAGCATAAATACTTTCCAAGAAACCGATTCTCAATTTGTTAAGAGAAAACAGTTTTCCGTTTAACTTTATTCACAAAACTAACAAATAACACATGCAAACTTCCTTAATTAAGTATCACACCTTTGTGGCAAGAGATTACTTATAGCTTACACAAATTACATGTTATCTTGTGCCATCACAAACAAATTACATGATAGATTCTATTTGTTGAAGAAACTTATCAAGCAATTTAAGTATGATGCAATCTTCGATTATTTCTTTAGGGTTTGAGTTTTTAGGTTTGGTTTTGTTATGAAAAGTTTGTTGATTCTCAGAACAAAGGCAAACACAATCTAGCTAAGAAAATAACCAAACAAAAAACACAGTTCAAGAAAAGAAAACCCTAAATTGCAGTGAATAGCAAAATCTGCCATGAACAGTGTTTTAGGGGTTTTTTATGTCCATTTTTATACGCAAATACCTTTTTGAATAGGGAATAACCTAATTAACACAACTCATAGCTTTGCTGTGAGCTATAGGCATTTTTAGAGTTTTAAGGTCAACTGCTAGGTCAAAAACGTGTTTAAAGTTTTGAAAATATGAAAAACAAATCAAAAACATGCTTTTCCAGATTCTTTAATATTCTTGATATCTTAGAAAACATGTTTAATCCATCTTCAAATTTTAAACATAACCAAAAACTCATCACGGCATGAACATATATGAAAACATAGTAGGCATGCTTGAACAACAATTACAGATATGTGTGAATAACCTTAAGCTCTGATACCAACTGTTAGATTACTTTATTACATGTTCTAGATCTTTCACACAATCTGAAATACGTATAAACATAAAGACATACATGGAGCCATCTTCCTTAGTACACAACCTCTGAACTTATCCAATCTGTCGCAACAGCAATATCCTAGCAAGAACATGAACGGCTCAAGACTTCTGCTCTGTCTCAGAATCTGTTTCAGCTCTCTCCTTATGATGAGAATATAGGGTTAGAGAGCGTGTCTGATGAGAGCAGGGCCTTAAACTTATATAGGGCTAGGTCAAGTCGTCTCTACTTAACACCGAGGGCCAACTTAACTACTCTTCCAAGCCCACTAGATCGGTTCACGCATAAAAGGAAATAAATAGGACCCCTTAATAGGCCTCAAAACCATTCCTTATTTCACAAGGTTTTGGGCCTCAAGATATAACTTAATTTAAACTCTTATCAAAACCTGATATAACTTAGTATATAGTGCACGAATCTAAATAGGAAAACATAACAGTCTCGTCTTTATTACTCTCAGTCTCTCAACCATTATCACCGTTTGGTTTCTCTGAACTCTCTTTATCATCTAAAACCTCATAGTCGCTCCATCTCTGCTAGCTCTCCTCCATATCAGGTAGATATGTGTTTATACTCTGAATTCAAAATGTGTGCACAACTCTCAAGAAAGTCTCTAGGACTGGTAAAAAAAAAGTCAGAGAGAAATGAGTGGTCATACCAGAGGACCGTGGTAAAAACAAAATAGTCAAAAATGGTGGTACAATTTTATTGGAGTTTTAAGGAAGAACTTTTGCTGCACAAGTTGGCATGCATATTCAGAGAGAGGAAGAATACCTTCTAGTCCACAATTGATGCATATTTATCAGGCAAAATGATAGCGGCATACAAGGAGAAATTGGTGGAGTTGGACAACATTGATTTTTCCAACTATAAGGTAATTGCTTTCTTTTATGAGCTAATGGGTTGTGTTTATTTTCTTGAAATGGGTTCTTGATTTCTAGGGTTTAATTTTGGCTTTAATTTGATTACTACAATTTTTTGGGTTTCTATGAGTTAATGGAGCCCGATGGAAGATCATGAATTGTTAGAGTTCGCAGAGATCCTTTAAGAGGACTGATGTACCCTTGCTAGGATCTTCGATTATAGTATCGATGAATGCCTTTGAAGGCACAACCAGCTTGTTGGTAGGGATGGTAAGGAAGCCAGAGGTGGTGGGTGGGCTTATGGGTATTGTGTTCTTGAGTTTTTGGTTGGGTTTTTAGGTTCATTGGGTCTAAGTGAGGGTTTTCATTTTTTGTTTGTAAGTTCATTGTGGTCTTTGTGGGGTTTTTGGGGTTTATTGGTTGTTGGTGTTAATAAATTTATCATTTTGGGATATGGGATTTTAGGTTGTGTGTATTGGATTCTTAAGTTTTTGGGTGAGGGTGAGCTTTTGGGTTATGCGTTTCTGGGTTGTGGATGTTGGGGTTTTGTATCTTGGTTCTTCATTTTTGGGTTTCTTTTCGGGTTTATGTTTATGAAATTCTTATCTCAATTTAGTTTTTGAAAATTGTTATCTTGATCCTCATTTTCAGGATCCTCATTTTATGGCCTACCACGAATTATGGAGGTAATGTAAGCCCTCGAAGAATTAGGTTATTGGCATTTTTGGTGGGTTTATGTGTTTTGGGTTTGTTTTCACTCTTCGATTATGAGTGGTTAATATCAGTTGTTGGTGTTTCTGTATTTCTCGATTTTTGGGTTTCTGGGTTTTGGGTTTTTGGGTTATGCATATTGGGCTCTCGAGTTTTTGGGTGGGCTTCTAGGTTATGGGTGTTGGGTTCTTGGGTTCTTCGTTTTTGGGTTTCTTTTTGAGTTTATGTACATGAAATTATTACCTCAATTTGGTTTTTGAAATTTGTTGTAATGATCCTCATTTTCAGCTGTTGGAGGTGTTGGATGACCTGTGCAATTATGGGTCCTCAGGTTTCGAGTTCGCGAGGTCATTGGAGAATCAAGTTATTGGGTTGTGGGTATTGAGCTCTTGAGTTTTTGGGTAGGATTTTGTGTTTTGGGTTGGCTTCTAGTTTGTGGGTGTTGGGTTCATGGGTTTTTGGATATTGAGTTCTTCGTTTTTGGGTTTCTTTTTGGGTTTACGTTTATGAAATTCTTGCCTAAATTTGGTTTCTAAAAATTGTTATCCTCATCGTCATTTTTAGGCCTTGGCCAAGTTGCGCAACTATGGGTCCTCATGCTTAGAGGTTTTGGCCGATGAGATTACGAGGTTGGAATTGCCGCAGTCTGAAAGGGAGTGTTAAGTTAAATCCATTGGGTGTGAAAGATACGAAAGCACTTGAGAAAAATCCTCCAACTCGGAACGGAAGCCTCTCCCTTATTCTCTTCCATGTCGTTTCGTCTCTTTTACTCTTTGTCTCTCAGCCATAATCGTTGTCCGGTTTCTTTGAACTCTCTTATCATCCAAAACCTAGCCGCTCCATCTCTGCTAGCTCTCTCCCATATCAAGTACATATGTGTTTATGCCCCGGATTCAAAGTGTGTGCACGACTCTCAAGAAAGTCCCTAAGACTGTGGTAAAAAAAAAAAGTCAAAATTGCAACACAATCTTATTAGAGTTTTGAGGAAGAACTTTTGCTTCAAAAGTTGTAATGCATATTCAGAGAGAGGAAGAAGACCCTTTGGTCCACAATTGATGCATAGTTATTGGGCAAATGATATTTTGTGTTTTGGGTTGGCTTCTAGTTTGTGGGTGTTGGGTTCATGGGTTTTTGGATATTGAGTTCTTCGTTTTTGGGTTTATGTTTATGAAATTCTTGCCTAAATTTGGTTTCTAAAAATTGTTATCCTCATCGTCATTTTCAGGCCTTGGCCAAGTGTCTGCCGCGCAAATCTCACGGCCTGGAGTTCCGGGCCGAGGGGATATGCGTTGACACGCGGTTTCCTGATTTTGGGTGCGGTGCGGTTGTGCGCGGGCGTGCCAGCACGGTCTACCGTGCGTCGAGATGTTGATGAGTGTAGGATGGATAAGTGGTGCGC
>NW_018922969.1:139593-192662 GCF_002207925.1 Prunus avium | reverse complement strand
GCTCTTTCTCCGTAACTCCTTCAATCTATCACATTAAGTGAGGGTGCTAGCACCACTCTTCACTTGTTGTCTACTCATTCTCTCATCCAATTCAATCCTTGGTGAAGAGCTTTAGGGAGGCTCATATCTTTGTACCTATTTGGAGAGCTACAAGGTGGAGAATCAACATCAAAGGGAGAGCCAACAACAAAGGGACCGCTCCCTCTACTTGAACACCATTCTTGGTTTCAAGATTCGCTCCAAGGGTATGAACATCTTATCTTTCTCTCAAATAGGATTTAGAGAGTCTTTGGTGCACACTTTCATAGACTTATAAAGATTGGGACCAAATGAGACTTGCATGAATCCCTAGTTTAGTTTATTTAATGCTTTCGCTCTTACTTTGATTTCATATTAGATATGGCATGCTAGGTGATTTATACTCTCAAAGTTTGGTTGTAGAGTTTTTTGAAATCTCTACACAACACCATTCCCACAATATTCCCTTCAGGTATTTACCCAAATTGGGCAATACTTGTCCAAGCAATTCCATAACCTGTGAATGACAAGATAAGTATTTTTTTGAGAAGCAAGAGGCGTACTGGAAGGACGTTGAAAGGGAATTTGGTATTCCACAAGCAAGATGGTTAACCATTAGAGCACTGACAAGGAGGTGAAGTCTAGAAGAACTTAACTTCATCATGATATCATGCATTACATTGCACAACATGATTGTGGAGGATGAACGGGATGACTACATTGGTGGAGATTCTGACGATGATGAGGTTGACCCAAATAGATCAAGGAGAGCTCTTGCTAGAATATATGACGTGCCTAATTTGCCTCGGGATCCAAGAATTGGTAGGATCCCCATAAAGGAATACATGAGTCGTCATAGGTTGATATGCTCTCATACCGCAAACAACAACCTACAAGAGGGTCTTGTTGCACATCTTTGGGCCAAACAAGCACTAGAATGATGAGTTGCCTTGTGACATTAGCTAGGTTTTTCGTGTTTGCAACTAATAATAATTGACAATACATTGTCATGTTCAAGTCTTCGTCTTGTTTTAGAAACAACTTTGGTGTTTGCAACTAATAATAATTGACAATACATTGTCATGTTCAAGTTTTTGTCTTGTTTTAAAAACAACTTTTAAATTAATTTAAATTGAAAAAGATAAAGGATAGTTTGTAAAAGAATGAAGAGAATGTGAGAAATTATGTAAAAGAACGAAATTGAGGAATGATAATATGTAAAATAATTAAATGTTGTGAGAAATTATGTAAGAATAAGGTAGGTATTTATACCCAAAAAAAATAGGAATTTTTTAGAATTTTTTTATTTATAAAATAAATAATAATAAAAACTCAGTGACGTCAGCTGGGCCCATCCAATTATTTAGCCCGGGCTGGCCAAAGGGCCACGTGTGGCCTGATTTTTAGGAATTGACCCTTTTTATAGCCCTTCCTTTTTTGTAATCCTTTGTATAACCCACTCAAGGAGATGAATTTTGAAAATTTTGGCTATATCCTCAAATATAGCCCTCACTTGAGATGACCTTAGATTGCTCTTCCACTCTTTCCACGGATAAGATGGTAACTTGGCATCAAACATATTGTCCCATATTTATAGTGTACATGTACAAAAGAAGATACTTAGCCACCATTTCCTAACACTTGTCACTATCCCAACCAACTGCATGCTTTGGTCCTTCCATTGTGTTTCTATTGACTTACCCATATGGTCATAAGTTAACTTATATGAAATGCAGGATTCCTACTTAACAAACATTTTGAGGTTGAAGCTCTTCATCCACATAATCAGTGGCGGATCCACCATGGGGTAAATAGGGTCAAACGACCCCATGGCAGCCCTGGATATGGCTTGGGGGTCCTTGGTTTCTCTTGGCAGCTATGGGAGACGACCCCATGGAGAAGAAGATGCAAGCTACTAGGGAGAAGAAATAGGGAGGAAGAAGAAGACAGTGGTTGAGAGGGAGAAGAAAATAGAGAGAGGGAGAGGAAGAAGAAGAAGACTAAGAGGGAGAAGAAAGAAGCGCTGACACAAATTAAAAAAAGGAAAGATATTTGTTAGGGTTTTTAAAATATTTTTTTAATTAAGTTGGGTAGACCTATAAATACTAAAAATATACATTAATAGCATAAACATGTAATTTACCATAGTGGTCTTTGAATTGAAAAGGACCTTAAGGTCAACGGTTCAACACTAATTGTGCTCCCTTTTTCTTTTTTCTTTTTTTATATTATAATATTCGAGGTATTTTATTATTTGGGTTATTTTTGGGTGAGTTTATTTATTATTTGAGTTGGTGTTATTATTTTGATGAAATTTATGGTTTACATAATACATATATGAGCTTGATTTATTGAATGATGTTTTTGTTAATTGAAATAAGTTTGGTGTGTTTTTTATTTTTTATTTTTTGCATTATTTCATCTTAAAAAGAAAATCGAAACTTTAACACTATGACCCCATAGAGTAACAATCCTGGATCAACCACTACACATGATTGCTTATCCTTTTTCAGCATTGTGCTACTCTGAGCCATGCAATTAACTAATGGGTCGCACATGGACCACGTAGCAATGCAAGACTAGCAGTTGACTGAAGAAAAGTTCACCTATTATTACAGATATTTACTCACATTTCATGTAAGTTTTTACCGTGTCACATATCCATACTAAAAATTGAGCGCTATATATAGTTTGATCACATTACATGTTCAAACAATGTACAATTATGCAAAGCGATACTAAAACCTAAGATATGTAGTTTGATTACGTAACATGTTCAAACAACTTAACTTAACATTACAATTTATACTCTAGTCCTAACCAAATACAACTCCAAAATGATCATTGCGTTGCAAGCATCCAAAGTCAAGTATATCGGCTCTTTACTTATGTCGTGTGGTTGGTTTTGTCGGATTACTTTTGGAATGTCTCTACACGAGCAACCATAACATGGCTAATCTTGCTGGGCTTAATGTTGGCCCATACAAGTATCAAGCATCGTTTTCCTATATGGTCCAGTAATATTGGGAGCTTGTGATGATTTGATAGGCCAATGGTTCACTCGTGACCGTTTGAGGCTTTATATGATATTTGATAGGAATATCCTAAAAAATATTGTGTCACGTATTTTCTAGTAAGAATTTATAAAAAAATAAAAAGGGGGTGTCACGTCTCTGTTCTGGAACCGCTCTAGCATCTATGGAAAGATTAAAAGGCACTCTTCCAAAAAAACTTCATTGATATGAAGCAATTAGCGAAGATGAAATGGCTATTTTAAATTTCACGTCCCTTAGTAATTTGATTTGAGTTGTTTTGGAACCCCCTCCTCAGTAAACACCAAGTTGCATGAAACATGAATATCATATGTATGGATTAAACGTTGGAGTGTACCCTTTTATGAGCCAAAATTGAACAAATTTGAGAAAGTACATCGAATACACATGTGAATAATGTAGGGCTTTGTGACCCAAAGTGGACAATCTTTTGTTAAATGGTCATCAAAACTTCATAAATAAGTGATCAATTAACTACTTGTTTTCCTTTTCTTTGCTACATTGGTAATGTCAATGTGTAACACTAATTGTAAAAGCATGTGTAAATTTTTTGTTTGTTTGGGAGAAGATGAGTCAAGACTCAAGTGTATACGTTCCTTGTAAACAAGGTGGTTAAGTCTTTTTATTTTATTTTTAAAAAATTTAGAGAAGGTGGTTACGTTTATATTGTCAGATGATTGTCATTTTGTTTTCGAGGAGAAGATAAATTAAGAATACATATTCTTTGTAGACGAGATAATTAAGTTAACTTTCATAGATAATTGTTAATCGTTGTTGTATATGACATTCACAATAAAACAATTGCTTACGCATATATAGGTGACCAACTCTTCTAAGAGTTTTTATTTTATTATATATATATATCATATACTTCCAAATGAAAAACCTAATTTCAAAGTTAACAAATGTGAGATTCCATCTCCTTGTTTAATAATTGTTCACAAACACCAAAATGGAAAAAAAAAAATATGAAAAAAAGAAATTGTTGGTTATGATGATAATAATGGTTATAGAAAGATAGCAACTACCAACTCAAATAAATATAATGGACTTAATTGTCTAATCCAAGTCATTTCCCCTTGAGATCTTTTGGTAGGTTGGGGGGTTAATTCTTGATCTTCCTTGAAGGATATGCAATTACCAACAAAGTCTCTTGAGGTAGGTCCAATAATGTGATATGATTATGATATAACTTGTAGGACCATATCACTACATCTTTAATCTTAACCACAATAGCTTCTAATTAGATAAACCAATTCTCAAAGTCCTTCAAAAAGGTTTCTCAAAACTGAAGGCACAAACAATTATGGGTAAAAGCAAAACACATTAACAATTGAACATAAAGATTAGCAAAAAGAGTGGGTTTTGCCAACAAAAAAAAAAACCATGACTTGAAGAGATGATGTCCAATGCAAAGTAAATCATGTCATTTGCATTAGTTTCTAGTTGTTTGGTGTGTTGTGAATGCCATATAGTTGTTTTATGGCTTTTGGTCCACTCACATGCCCTGAACATTGATAGGGCCCTACACCAAAGGTGAAAAGTGCCCTTCTGCTTGTAATTTGTTCATCAGTCCCTGACACACCACCATGAATGGAATGAGCACCCATTGGCCACACCACTCTCCTCTTCTTGAGTAAAAAAAACACCAAAAAGAAGTAGAGGGGAAGAAGAAGAAGCAAGCAACCCATTTACCCAAGACCCCAAATGACCCAATGTCTCTCTGGCCTCTGCTTCCATTTCCATAAACAAATATTTTAAAAAATAGAGAAAAGCTCGGATCTTTAACTGCGCCATTGCAGTTGCACCACAACAGATCTAAAAGCTCGAATCTTTCTCTCACATATGACGTAAAGGTGAAAAAAAATATAACGACAAGGAAGAAAGAGAAGCTCTCGATGACTTACTGTCTCCCTTTGCATCTACTACACTCTCTCTCCGCAGCATTAGATCTCACTCTCTCTCACTCTGTCAGTGCAGACAATTCGTTCACTTTGCTGAAGAAACAGAGGGAGATGGTGCCTCTCGCATTCAGGCTCTAGTCTAGACACAGAGGAATTTGGGGACGATGATGAACAGGAATGCGAGGGAATCTCTGGTCGGAGGGAGGAATATTCCGTTCGGGTCGCAGCACCGGCGAGGTCTGAGCTTGAATTTGACTAAAGACTCCGACGAGGGCAACTTGGATCTCTTCTCGAAGAATCGCCGGACTCTCTCTGTAACTTCCTCCGACGAGTCTTCCGATGGTACATTTCTCTTCCTAGTCTCTCTCTATTTTTTTCACAGACAGAAATGTCCTTGAGATGTTTCCGTGGCTTTGTTTGATTCGGAGGGCAATTCGGTCATTTGATTGAATAATAACGGCCTGAGCGGAGAATGAGTCAACGAGATTTGTCGGCATCTTGTCCCAGAGGATTTAGATGCTCGATTTTGTTCACGACTAACCGCCAAATGGCGCCGTTTGATGGGTTAAACGGAAGATTTGTTCATGATAATTCAGTGGATTTGTTAAGATGTGATTTTGGGATTAATCTAATTACAATTTTACAATGATTTGATTGTGATTTAGTTTCGGTGAAATTGGGGAGGCTTTCAGTTGGATCGGCCAAAGTGGGAAGGACTGGTATTGATGATCTGCTGTCATCTGCAGAGGGTGGAAAGCACGATTATGACTGGTAAAATATGTTTCATAATCATCTCTTCCACTGGATCATGACCCAGAAAACATTTTTGTGAGATTTGTTTATGCATGGGATGATTTTAATTAATTTTACTTCACATCCCTTTTCCTTTTGTGGTAATTTTCATGTTGGATTCAGAATAATTCCTTGCTTTGATTTGCTGATATAGAATCAGCAACTGAGATGTTCTTTTGGTGACTCTTAATTAACACTAAAGACAGAGAGATCATATCTGAATGTACTGTTTTGATTAGGACAAGGCAAAGAAAGCATCACTCTACAATCAAACATTAAGTTAATCAAATCTTGTGGAATTTTATGTCCATCTTGTAACTTCAGAATTACAAGGCAAAGAAAGCATCACTCATTTTTTATTTTTTTTTGAGTCTCCTGAAGCATTTGACTTCGAGACAGACTACTACCAACATCCTCTTGTTTTGACAAATAGGTTGCATGAAAAGTTCCTCTGCTTAATGTAAACTTAAAGTTAACAAATGGGTTTGCATTAGCCTGAACTCAAAGTCAACAAGGTCTTGCGTAAATAGTTCATGCTTGAATTGTTAGATTGAATAGTTCATCTTTAGGGTTATTGTTTGTTTTAATGGTTACATTATTACTTCATGAAATTAGATTAGTAAGATTACATGAAATTACTTCTGTCTGATTTTTATCACCTTTCTGTGTCATCAGGCTTCTCACTCCTCCTGAAACTCCACTTTTTCCTTCATCAGATGGAAGTGAATCTCAACCAACCTTAGCTGCTTCACGAACCAGTTTAAGCAGATCAGGTTCTACAGCTAAGCCTTCAAGGGTATGTCTTTCCCAGTTGACCTTATCATGTTCAGTATGAATTTCGGTTTAGAAATTAGATAGCCTCCTCCAGATTAGCAAAGAAACTCTTCAGAAAGTATGCTTCATTGTTTTCTTAATTTCTATTTTTGTTTCAGCTTTCAGTTTCACAATCTGAGAGTAACCATCCATCAAGACCTGCTAGAAGCAGTTCAGTGACTCGCTCTTCAACTTCTACATCACTATATAACAACTATTCCTCAAACAGAAACCCCAATATCCTTAACACGAGCTCAGCTTCAGTCTCATCTTACACTAGACCATCCTCCCCCATTACCCGCTCTCCATCTACAGCAAGGCCTTCCACTCCAACCTCTCGTCCATCACTGTCACGATCCACAACTCCTTCTAGACCCCGTACAACTTCAACCAGCTCTTCCATCGAGAAACCTCGATCAGTGCAAAGCTCGAGGCCCTCAACTCCTAGTAGTACCAGGCCACAAATTCCTGCAAACTTGAATTCACTTGCTTCTCGACCAAACTCTCGTCCATCTACTCCCACACGTCGGAGTTCATTGCCTTCCTTGTCTCCAGCATCAAGTCCCTCACCTTCAGCAGGTCGTGTTCTATCAAATGGGCGCAGTTCAGCACCCTCATCCAGACCAAGCTCCCCTAGTCCACGTATCCGCCCCCCACCACAGCCAGTTGTTCCCCCTGATTTTCCTCTTGACCCACCGCCAAACCTTAGAACAACTTTACCAGACAGGCCAATTTCTGCTGGAAGGTCCCGGCCTGGTGCTGTTGTCTCAATGAAGGGGAAGCCAGAACCCCCCGTTGCCTTGGTTGTGCCAAGAAGACAGTCATCACCCATTGCCTCAAGGGGAAGACTGACAGAGCCCCCTGGAAGGGGCCGTGTACATCCCACTGGACACCTTCCTGATGTTCCTGAGCCTCGGAAGGCTACACTTATCCCTGATCTGGGCATGAGGAAGCCTGTGAAGACTTCCACAACAACAGCTACAGACAGCACTGGGTTTGGGAGGAACATCTCGAAGAAATCTCTCGATATGGCTATCCGACATATGGTATATAAACCCTTTCCTTGAAATCATATGAATGAACTGTGAGGTTGTGAAAAACATGGATCATTTAACTCGATGAATTTTTAGAAGTCACCAACTTAAAATTATTCTTAGCATTGTCTTTCTCTGACCAGCATCAAATTATATTCATACTAGAAGAGTAATTTGTCTAGTCTGTTACTTCCAATTCAATAGCAAGAGATTCAATAATGTTATTTCTTAGAAACTTTACTTTCTCTTGAGCAAATTAATTGATTCTAATAATTGATCTACTATCTGATGTAGGATATAAGAAATGGAACAGGGAATGGTCGCCAACTTTCAGGCAGCACCCTCTTCCCTCAGAGCATCCGATCATCATCCACTCCCAAGCCCCAGTCCGTTCGCGGGTTAAGTGTGCCAGCATCTGCCCGCACTAACGGAAGCCTGCAAACAGGCAGTAATGGAGTCATTTCAGAGAATGGAAACATTATGAACCGGCCTGTGGAAAATGGAAGTGAAGCAGACAGTGGAAGATACTCTGCAAAGCTGAGTGAAGTGGACGTCTATGAAAGCTCTCGTTATGATGCGATATTGCTCAAAGAAGACTTGAAGAGCACAAACTGGCTGCACAGTTTGGATGATAAACTTGATCAAGGACCCATCTTTGATACTGGATTTGAGCATCTGCCTGAACCTTTCGGGCTCTTATAACACCCGAGTAAGCGTGTGTAATTTTTTTCTTTCTTCTTCTTTTAAGTTATATGGTTTCTTAATATGGATGAATCACTTAAAACAGAAGAATGAAGAGCCAGTACTTGCCTGTGAAATCATTGCATTTATTCTTGTTGATGGATGTCCTATATTTGCAAATAGCAGCACAAATTGGTTGCTCAAAGTTTTGAAGTACAAGAAAACTCACAATTCAGATTATGGGTTTGCCTAGAAGCCCAAAGCTGACAATTCACAATTGTGGATGATATGATTTTTCTGGGCCAAAACTTTTTCAAAGATTCCATTTTTCTTAAAATAAAAGAATACTGGACCGACCCATCTGATCCAATGATGGTTTAAGCAGTCTATTCAAGTAGCCCAACAAGGAAAGCCCGACCCATATTCTTTATTTTCTTTGGTTTTGTTTTTTTCGATTTTTATTTATTTATTTGTTATTGTAACGGTAATCAGATCATTGCTTTGCTGTTTTCAATCAACCTAAGCAACCGTTAGTTTGGATTTGACAAAACTAAGTTATTAAAGATCATCAAAAGTCAATGTAGCATGTTAGCACAACGTTAAACAAACTTCATATCAAATAAGAGGCTTGAACCAAACACTCAAGGAGGACCACTCAACACCACGCATTAAAGAAAGAAGGGGACCTCTTTGCTTTCTTCAGCATTTTATAAGTAAATATGAAAGCAACTCCTGGTTTTGGATGTTACCCATATATATATTCATATACAAAATACAACCACATCAGGAAATAAAGGCCTAGACCAAGGACTTTTCTTTGTGTGTGTGTTTTGGTTTTCTTGAAAGAAAATTCAAGACCCGACTATAAATGCATCATGCATGTGAATTCTCAAAAATTCAAGATCCGACTATAAATGCATCGTGAAAGTCCAAGTTTGCAAGAGGTTTGTAACTCAAATGATTAAGAATATTTACCTATGCATCCAAGGTCATGTGTTCGATTCCCAATCCCTTTTTCATGGCTTGTATATGTCGAAAGAAATTTTTTTAAAAAGTTCATAAGGTTTTGCCATGGAGAAGTAGCTAGCTTGAGATCGTCACGTCTCTGCCATTTCCAAGCACATTTTGTCAATTTGTAATTAAATATCATGCATCGCATTGATTCAATTTATATTTATATATGCATGGCTCCCACAGCTGTATGGATCATGACATTTTCTGAAACAAGAAATTAAAAATGGTTTATTCAAAGTATGATTTAGGTTGGTGGGTTTATGAGTTAGCTTATGACCCCAAATTAAATAATTTTTGTGATGTTTGGTGAGCCTAATAAAATCATATACAACCAACCACCACCTTAACCAAACCCTAATTATTATATTTGTAGTACTAATTGCACTTGATTAGTCAATGCTTTCACGGAGTCTAATCTTTCCCATTCTTTTTTTTTTTCCTTCCAACAATTGCATAAAACAGACGTAATGGACACACATGGCCTTTGGCTAAAGCCGCTGACCAAATTTTCATTGCTTTTAACCAAAAGATCACTCCCCTCTTTGCCTCTTTGCCTCCTTTTCTTTTTCTTTACCTTAGTGTATAATTCACTCTTTATAAATTTCATTGGTTATAATTTACCCATCAATGCAAATTGCAATGGCCAATGCCAATGGAAATTAATATTGCTTGGCTTATTGTACGGACAATCCGTATTGATATTGGTGGGGCTCCTTTAGAATTTGGAAGGAACTTCTTCCATCACGTGAGAATTCACTCAAAAATCCAATAGGTCGCTTTTCTTTTTGGTTTTTATGACAAAGGGTAACGTGAATTGTGGATTTTGTCCTAGTAAAAATAGTCATATTTCAAAGTATATTTTACTATCCACTGTCCTCTCTCATTCTCTGGTTCTAGAGTTGTAGTAAAACTGTAACAGCCAAGTGACCCTCAAGTAAATAAGAGTTTTGCTACCACACCAGTGACCTACAGGCTACACTACTGGTTGATGTATAGTGAATTTCATATGCATTAATGGTGACCTACACTACTATTTGATGTATAGTGAATTTCATATGCATTAATGGTCGAGTATCACCTACACGCTAGTGAAGAACTAATTGTAATATATTAATAAATAAATAAACACAAAAATAGTAAGTAACTTTAAGTTAAAACTTCACAGTACATCAACGGTCAACTACGTGTCCGAGCTCGCAAAGAATAACGAGCGGTAGTACTTCAATAAATAAATACACACACACAAGCAGTAACTTTGACTGAAACCCAAGTAATAAAGGGTAAAACCAAATAATGCAAAATGAGAAAATATGAGTTTGGGTGACCGTTTGAGGCCTATATTTCCAGGTTGGTGTCTATTTAGTCTAAATTCCAGCTCAAAGCTCTAAAGAGAGAGAAAGAGAGAGAGAAAGAGGCAGGCAGGCAAATGGGTTGTTGCTGTTTTGTTGGTTCATTCATGCTCCTACAAAATTAAGCAAAGCAAAGGAAAAAACATAGTTTCGGAATATAAAGGAGGCATCGAGATCTGCGTTTACAGAAAACTCCTTTAGCTTCACGAACAAGCATCAAGTAGCAGCAGTGAGCTCCCTCTCTCTCCACTGAGTTGAACGTTAATCTCTGCGTTGCTGGCGAATCTTAGAACCCACCTTCTGCTTTTTACTCTTTTTAATCTTTTTCGCTGCGTGTTCGTGAAGAAATGCCGTTAAAGCTCGTTCAGCTATTAAGGCATTAAACACGCTCATTTACTCACTCTCACTCTCACTCTGCTCAAGTTCTGCTCAAGCTCAAAGCTTCCGCATTTCCAGCTGCCTTTGAGCTTCGGTTTCAGATCGACCGATGCTGCAGCTCCAATGGTCGGTCTTCTCTCCTCTCTCTTCATTGTTTCAGGTGCATTTCTTTTCTCTTAGCATTGTTAATTAACGTACATTTTTCTTTTTCAAATTTTGGGGAATTTAGTGGTTAATTTGCTATTATTCTGCTAAAGTTTGGGGTTTGGAATCGAGGACATTTAGAACCCAGTCTTTAGGTTTTCACATGTTTCTATTTTGTATATATGAAACATAGGACCGTTGGGAGCTTCGGCCAGAAGAGAGTTTCACAGATTTACTTGTTTCAGCTTGCAACTCTTTCTGTTTGGTTGCTGATAAAATTTAGGGAAAATTTAGGACTTCCAGAATGATTTGAACATGGAAGATTCTCAAATAAGCCTTACATTTCTAATTTCGTGTATTTCACTCTGTTTTTCTGCTAATTTCTGGATCCTGATTCATTCATTAATATAGGCTGAAGTAATGACTTTGATGAATTTTTGCGGTATGCGTTGTGAATCTGAATGGGCAAGCTTAACTACAAGTATCTTTTTCCTTTTTTGATTAAATGTTCTGTCAAATTTGTGCCAGACTGGAAAAAAAAAAGAGATTAAGAAGCCGAATTTTCATTAGTCTAAAAATCCAAGTATTTATGTCAATTACCTTATGAACTAGGCTTGACTTGCTCTTTGGACCATCAAAATTGGCGTTTGTCTTTTAATTCTTTAAATGAAAGCTCTAGCAGTGTTTTGTTTGTCTGTGTGTTTCTGCATATGAAACTTTTTGTCTCATTATTATGGCATTAGTTTAATTAGACCTTTGCACGGTTTCTTTTGTATGTCCTGGCTCACTATGTGTTTCATTTATTTACTTCACATAAAGAACTAGTGATCGAACTCCTACATGCCATTAACGAAAAATTATAAAAGCTGAAAAGGGATTCTTTCAGCATTTTGTATGTTATGCTTTAAGGCTTTTTGCTTTCTCTTTAGCGAAAAAGAATTTTGCTTTTGCTTTTCTTTTCTTTTTTACTATTCTTTTGTTATATTTCTTTCTGATAACTTTGTATTTCTTGATGCTTTGCAAGTCTTGAACTTACACATTTTGCACAAATATTCGAAGGCATGGTAGGGCAAAAATGTGGCCTTCCCAATGTCAACTTTGTATAAACAAATTGTGCCTTTTCCATGTCCTATATGCTCCTACTGATAAGAAGGAAGATGTGAAAATTGATTCCTGGATTTTTTTAAATTTTTTTTTTTTTATAAAGAGAATACTCTCCATTTTCCCTACACGTTCAGCCCCAACTTTTCACCAGTTTTAGGCTGTAGAAACTAGAAATGGTTAAGTGCCTATTCTGAAACCTTTGTTGTTTTTGCAGGGGAAGAAGAAAGATTGCTGAGATCACTCTCATAGTCTTGACTCCTTAACGGATTTCTCAACAAACAATACTAGATGAAGCCACATTTATTTTGTACAACAGTAATTCTTCTCCTTTCCCTTTGCCGAACTATAGCTGACCTCAATTCAGACAAACAAGCCCTTCTTGGCTTTATTTCTGTTGTTCCTCATGGTCGAAAAGTTAACTGGGATCCTGCTAACGCAGTCTGCAGTTCTTGGGTTGGCATCACTTGTACTTTGGATGGCACCCGTGTGCTTGCTGTCAGGCTCCCAGGTGTTGGACTGTATGGTCCAATTCCAGCAAAGACTCTTGGCAAGCTGGATGCCCTCATGGTCCTTAGCCTTCGGTCTAACCTCCTCAGTGGGAATCTTCCCTCTGATATTTTCTCCCTTCCTTCCTTACACTACATGTACCTTCAAAACAATAATTTTACAGGTAATATTCCCTCTTCTCTGTCTCCCAATCTCACCTTGCTTGATTTGTCTTTCAACTCCTTCACTGGCAACATTCCAGCCACAATCCAAAATTTAACACGTCTCACTGGACTGAACCTCCAGAACAATTCCCTCACTGGATCTATTCCTGATATCAACATTCCAAGGCTTGTGCATTTGAATTTGAGCTACAACCACCTTAATGGTTCAATTCCTCCTACCCTCCAAAAATTCCCTACTTCTTCCTTTGAAGGAAACTTGATGTTATGTGGACCACCACTGAACCACTGTTCTTTGATCACTCCCTCACCTTCACCATCCCCCAATCTTCCACCAACAGGGCCAATAGTCCCCTTGAAACCAGAAAATGGATCAAAGAGGAAACTTAGTATGTGGGCTATCATTGCCATTGCAATTGGTGGTTTTGCAGTGTTGTTTCTCTCAGTTCTGGTGTTAGTGCTGTGCTGTTTGAAGAAAAAAGACGGTGAAGGCAGTGCTGTAGTGAAAACAAAAGGCGGAAGGATTGATCAGCCAAAGGAGGACTTTGGAAGTGGGGTGCAAGAGGCTGAGAAGAATAAGCTGGTTTTCTTCGAAGGCTGTTCTTACAATTTTGATCTTGAGGATTTACTAAGAGCTTCGGCTGAAGTTCTAGGAAAGGGAAGTTATGGGACTACTTATAAGGCCATCTTGGAGGAGGGAACCACTGTGGTTGTGAAAAGGATGAAAGAAGTGGTGGTGGGAAAAAGGGAGTTCGAACAGCAAATGGAGAATGCGGGGAGGATTAGTCAGCACTCAAATGTTGTTCCTCTTCGTGCTTATTACTACTCCAAAGAAGAGAAACTCCTGGTTTATGACTACATTTCAGCTGGCAGCTTCTCAGCATTATTGCATGGTATTGCTTATTTTCATCTTGTTCTTTCTCATTCTAGTGCACTTCTATAATCTCCTCATTGCCATTAGTAACAAAGTATATTGTAAAGTTTTTGCATTTAGACTAGGGAGTTTACTTCTTTTAATTGACGAAGTATTCCTCAATGGTGCTCAACATTGTAATAAGAATACATCACAGACTAAACATATGAATTTTCCCCTCAGAACTGATTTCTCTCCCTTTGTGTCCTATTCTACAGGAAATAGGGAAACTGGACAGAATCCACCAGACTGGGAAACTAGGTTAAAGATTTCCCTTGGATGTGCTAAGGGGCTTGCCCATATCCACTCTGCCAGTGGAGGGAAATTCATCCATGGCAACATCAAGTCCTCCAATGTCCTCCTCACGCAGGACCTCAATGGCAGTATCTCAGATTTTGGCCTAGCTCCTCTCATGAACTTCGCAACTATACCTTCCAGAAGTGTGGGCTACCGAGCTCCCGAGGTGATTGAAACTAAGAAGTCCTTTCAAAAATCCGATATCTATAGTTTTGGTGTTCTGCTCCTTGAGATGCTGACAGGCAAAGCACCAGTACAATCACCAGGCCGAGATGATGTTGTTGATCTTCCAAGGTGGGTTCAATCTGTTGTTCGAGAGGAGTGGACAGCTGAGGTGTTTGATGTAGAGCTAATGAGGTATCAAAATATTGAAGAAGAGCTGGTACAAATGCTTCAAATAGCAATGGCGTGCGTGGCAAGGGTGCCGGACATGAGACCTACTATGGAAGAAGTGGTTAGGATGATCGAGGAAATCCGACCACCGGATTCTGATAACCGACCATCATCCGAGGACAACAGGTCTAAGGACTCAAATGGTCAGACCCCATGAGGGCATGGCCTCACCCCTGTCAATATTATTAAACCTCTGCCGTATATTCGCAATTGTGTGATTCTTTGTCGGGTCCTAGTCCTACTGTAAAAGCTTAGCCCCCTCTCCCCCTCCGATTAGTATAACAAAGAAGTTTCCAAACAGTTATGGCTCCAATGGATTGAGTGATCTCGTCAGCATTTTTGGATGCTAAAGAATGCTTTGATCCTTTAGCGCTCGCATGATGTAATTTTTTAAAACACGATTGCATGTACTGAAAATTGTTCGAGTGATGTTTCTGATTGTTTTGCTTGTCCGTATTCAACCCATTAAGCCCTAGTCTGGATTATAAATAAATAAATAAATAATCCATTAAACCTTAGTCCATACTAATCATCTGCCACATGGGTCATCGAATTTCAACTTTCATTATAAGACAAAAAAACCCATTAAACCCTAATAATTCATACTAATTATATGCCACGTAGATCAAAGATCAACCTTGTCCAAAGCTCCCACTTTGGGAGGAATGAGAAGTTGCAACTAAACAAATGAAAATCCCCAAAATGGCATATGAGAATTCGATTGCCAAAAACCTAGAAACCTGCTCAGAAAAACATTCGTAAAGAGGGAGCCAAGAAGTGAAATCACACAGCTCACAGGTTTTTCTTCAACAGAACTTACATTTTTCTGATACTTTAACAATGTAAATGGCCAAGATAACGGCCTGCCTTTGATCTATAAAAGAATAGTAACTCTTACTTCAACAAAAATCTTGGTAAGTTATGCCCGTGCTCATGTCAATGTATGTAGAAAGCTAATGACTAGAGTTAGTAGGAGCTTGGTTAACCAAATCAGCACCGCTCACATATCTAGCGACAAATGACATTAACCGGAAAGGCGCACCAATAAGGGGAGCATCTATAAGCGGCACAGCAGCATTTTTATCGGTCTCAACTGACAACTCTAGATTCCGGACTTCATTCTCATCCAACGGAATTTGCACTATTTCACTAATTTCATCGGATATTGGCAATTCTGGAACAAAAGCAACATGCTGAGAATCCACGCTACCATTACTATGCATCTCCTGTTTGATTGGAGCAACTTCTGGGGAATCAAGCTTCTGGTCTGATGTAGACATATCCTCATTGGATCTGGACATGGGATCGATGACACTGGCAGTTTCAGGAGGGGCAATTGTTATATTAGATGTTTTTGTTGAAGTGAGCTCAACTGTTGCACTCCGCCGGTCAAGTTCAACATGCAACTCATTCACCTAGAAAACATCATAGGGAATAAAAGAAATATCAGAGAACTAGTCAGTCCATCAAAATCTTAGTATTAGTAACAGGTCAAACCTAATTACACAAGTCTAAATATATAATAAGACTGTATGAAAGATATGCTTCAAGACATTGGCATTTATTGATAGTAGTACACATTACTCCTTAGAAACCATGGAGGAAAGCAGCCATTCACCTTTTCAACAAGCTCTACATTTTCTGCCATTAGTTTCTCAACCAGTGCACATGTTGCTTCAACCTGAGAGTTCAAATCCTCACGTTCCAAAGCATGCTACATTAACAGAGAGTCAGATATTTATTTCTTCCATTGACAAGTAATGTGTCATAGAATCAACAACGGAAAAGAGACCTTTGTCAGATTTACAAAATTGAAAACTTTTTAAATTTTCTCCTGCAAAAACTGATAGGTCTCGCTCATAGCATTTAAATAAAATTTCCAAACGCCATCGTAAGAATTTTTTTTTTGGGAACAGAAAACAGCCAGCACAAACCTATTAGTCCTAATCATGCATAAAGCTGCCGATAAAATTTGATCAGGTAAGCAAATAGGAAGCCTACCTTTGCAAGTTCGTCTGATGAAGGAGTAGAGGAGACACTCTCAAGATTCTTAATTTGCAACTGCAGACTAGAGGAGTTTTCCATCAGCTGTTGATTTTCTTGGACAACATTATCCCTGGATTGCTCCAATTCCAACACCTGCCCAGCTTTGGTTTTAATTTCCATATCAGAAGAAAATACAAAGATTTTCTTTGAACTGTTTGTGACCAGAAATTAGGATGTGCATGCAATAAGGAAAACAGTCCGACTCAATTCCTACCAATCTTATAGAATCTAAGGTAAGAAAAAGCAATAGTCAAACTCCTCTTTACTCAACAAATTAGGTTTGCCATGTAGAGACCTTGTAAATCAACTAATCAATTTAAATTGAATCCATCAAGTAGGTTACTTAAGTCAATCGAGCTGCATACCTGTGCTCGTAACTTAGCAACATCATCATTCAGAATTGCTACCATTTCTTTAAACGAATCCTGTAAGAAACACATGTTTAAAGACAAATAAGTCTCTGACATAAAATAATGAAGGGCAAATATACATTTGGATTATAAAGTGTACGAGAGAGCTTTCTGAAATCCCACTTAAGAAAGATTCAGTAACGAAAGAGTGTTACAGTTGATGGACTGCTAGTGTTTTTTTTTTTCAAATTATTTGTTTCCTATTACAGACATAACAACTAAATTCTAACTCTTTTCCAGGTGCAATAACAACGAATTTAGTGTAAAAGTTTTAAGCTCATTAAGCGGCCAAATGATTTTTCATCTGCAATTACGAATCAGAGTAATTAGAATAGCGATTACCTCCTTTAGAATCCAGGTATCTCTATCTCTCTCTAGATGTTTAATCTTTTCCTGTAAGCTTGACTGTGAAACAATGTACAGTAAGTTCAAAAGTTGCACCAAAGAAAAAAAGAAAGAAGAAGAAGTGAGGCCAAAATGATTATTAGTTGTAGGATTCTGATAAAGGGAGGGGACGCTAACCTCTTTTGAATCCAAAGTAGCCTTTTCATCTACTAATCGACCAATTTTCTCCTCTAATCCAACCTACAACAAACACAGCATTAGAAACCAATTCCTCTTGTTTGCAGTTTTGTTTAATATAATGTTGCACAAAAAACTAAAGAGAGCATGATTATATGCATGCTGGTAAAGAAAAAACTTAAAGGACCCCTTGAATTGAAATATGAACAAAATTCAAAATAGCCCTATGATGCAACTTAAATCACCTCTTTTCGAAGCCAAGAATCTTTTTCACTCTGTAATTTTACAATTTCCTTCTGTTGGTCGGCCTGTAAATCATCTGGTTAAGGAGACAATCCTAAAAACATATGCAGAACAAGGATACAATTGTAATATGAAATGTGATAGAACACAATCCTAACTAGAAGTGCACTAACTCTTAGTCAGCTCATTGTCTCAGCTAAATTCAGATAATATTACCTCTTTCTGTATATGTGAATCATTTTCATGCCGCAATTGTTTTATGGAATCTTCTAAGGTAGCCTGAAGAAGAAATATACAAAATCAATAGGAAAGGTAGAAAAAGCATACCAGATAAGAAAAAAGGTCATTGGCTCTTTCTAAGTACAACTTCATAAATCCAGATCAAGATATAGTACCTCTTTCTGTATATGTGAATCATTTTCATTTCGTAACCGTTTAATAGTATCCTCTAAGGTAGCCTGAAAAAAATTAAATGGCATAAAAAAAATTGAAACCCAGCCAAATACGATAAACATGCCCTAATCTTTGTTCCACTATTCTCACAGTTGAAATTCACATTATATTACCTCTTTCTGTATGTGCAAGCCCGTTTCCTTTTGTAATTGTTTGATTGTTTCTTCTAAGGTAGCCTGTAAAATTATGGTTATTTTGTGCACTGCTCAGTATGCATTTGCATATCAAAACTGACAACAAAAACAAAGGTGTGTGATACAATTGGAGAGAAATTATCTTGTGTGTTTGCCATATCCACGCTTACCTCTCTTTGGAGCCAATGTTGTTTCTCAGATTCAGCTAACGACTGCACAACAAAATTTCAAAAAAAAGAAAAGCATAAATTTCAAAATCCTTGAAAATCACCACAAAAATGCACACAACACAATGTACATCTCTTTTTACTATCAGCTGTTGATCGATCCAATTCAAATTCGAATGCTTAGAGATAAACATAAACAAATTAATACTAATTACAAAATTAATCAAAATCAAACTTACACATTCCGTGCCATTGCTCTCATGCCTATTCCCATTCGCATCTGCGTCTTGCATAGCATCTGAACGAACATCGGCGACGGCCTCTGGAACTTGGCCGTTACCGGTAACCGGGACATCGTCTAAACGACCGTCGTCGGCGGCGTCCTTCGAAACTTGGTCATTACCGGAAATCGGAACGTTGTCGGTGGTCTCAGCCTGCTTGTTCTTCTTCTTCTTGTTCTTCTTTTTCTTCTTCTTATCGTCCTCCATTTTCAGGCTCACAAATGGCTCAGCCTCTTGCTCTGCCGCCACAGAATGAAATCCAGACCGCACGGGCAGACCCGAGTCCGGATCTGATTTCTTGCTGTTGGCGTTTTCCTCCACTGAGAATTTATCAATTGAATTTCGTTTGTGGGATTTGCCGGGAAGGGTTTTCTCCTTTCGTTTCTAATTTATAGTGCGTTTTTCGCGTTTTTATTTATTTTCCATCACTGTAATAACTCATGGATACGAGTCTATTTGGATGTTGATGCAGCGGGAAGCAGCAGATTATTGACGTGGTGACTTGGCCGTATATGATTGGTTGATTGATCATCCTGGAATGTGGTCGGTCGTACCGTAGCTTCTAACTTTCTCGTTAAAGGCAGTGACGGAAGGAAGTCAGTGAGTTACGGACTTACGGCGTTACCATTTGCAGGAAACGGACGCTACCGCAACTTCAAGTTGACTTGGGACCACCAACGCACAACGCATGTGGGAGCCACGTGACTAGCGACCCGGCCCCGTCGAGAAGGCAAATGCTATCAAATCAAAACGCACATTCCTCTTCCATTTTCGATTGGAATATTGGATTTGATTTGAGGAGAAATTACCATCTCTTTTTTGCTCTTTTTATAAGCAACCCGGCTGTCCACTTTGAATTTGGACCAAACTAATTCAATTAACATATCCTTAATTAATGTGACTTAAACAAAATATAGATGATTATGATGTGTGGCAAAACAAGAGGATTAGAATAATAGGGGGTTATAAAAAGCAATGTTTAGACTTGGTTTGACAAAATATTAACCTAATCAAAATAGTGTTCACTTGTAATTAAAATTAGTTGCAATTCCAATTTTTGTTGTTGTCAAAAGTAGCTTTCATTAGGCTTGAAGGCAATAAGTGAGTACAAGATTAAACGCTAATCTCTAAGACATACATAAATGGAACAAGACTAATACCTTTAAAGGAGTATAGTGAGGAGCTCAATTCCTGTTAAGCATAAAACATTTAGAGATGTCATTCGTCACTTGTGAGCAAGGAAGCTGATCATAAACCAGAACTCCCACAAGAGATGGTGATGACCTCATGACCCAACTTTTCAGTTTTATTGCTAGTATACCTATCGATGATCCTACATGAGTCACCCGATTAGTGTTTTGAGGAGGTATTCATCCCCACTCAACATAGCCAAGTTACAATTTCTAACTTAAAGCTTACAATATATATCAAATAGGAGAGTGATTAATATGTGAGAGTGTCAGCATTTAAACATTGGACATTATTCAACTTAGATAATAAGTATGATTTACAACTATAATTTTTTTTCTTCCTATTAAACATCTTGAATTTAATTCAATTATTTATGTATTTATTGGTTTGGTTAAAGTGGGTAGATGAGGGCACCCCATACAGAGAGGGCTAGGATTTAAATTGGGTAAGCTGAAATTATCCAATTAATCGTTGGATCCAAATTAGGTATGTCGGAGTCCAAACCCGCCGACTTGGACCACAAATTTTCACACCAAATTTAAATATTTAAAATTAGAAAGCCGCCGTAAATAACGGCCCAAATATAAAAACGGAAAGAAAAAAGTAACGGATAAGAAGGGAAAAGAAAACAGAGTGCGAGAGACGGTGAAAACGGGGCGTGTATAAAACCGGTGGAAATGGAAAGCCCCAAAGTCTTTCCGAGTTTTTGTGTAGAAAAATCAGGGGGTCGAAGATCGTATTGTTGGTAGCGGAGCTTTGGGAGGCGGCTCCGGATCTTCTTCAAACCCGTTTCCCTCTGCTACCGCTATTTCAGTCCGATCTCAGGTATTCATGTATGGAAAGTTGTTTTGGTTTGACGATAATTTGTTTTCAAAATTGAGAAATTGTTTTGATTTTGGTTATGTGTTTATAGAAATTGTTCTGATTGAATCTGAAACTGCTGTTTGATGCAGCTTTGCAGGTCCTGGGTAGTGAGAAGTGAGTTTTAAACTGTAATCAATTCAATTTCATCATGGCCTCCAAGCGCATCTTGAAAGAGCTTAAGGATTTGCAGAAAGATCCTCCAACTTCTTGCAGCGCCGGTACTTTTTTCAATTTCAAAATTTGTAATTTAGTATTTTTGTCATGCTCTTACACTCAAAGTTCAAAACTTTTTTTAATTTCATGATAAATTGACACATTTTGTAGAGATGTGGTTGCCGGCGCATGTTGATTTCATTGATTTGTTGAATGATTAATGTAATTACCAGTTATATAAGTACCCAAGTGGATATTTCAATAAATGATGTGTTAATTTGATTTAGGTCCTGTGGCTGAGGACATGTTTCACTGGCAAGCTACGATTATGGGACCCCCTGATAGCCCATATGCAGGAGGTGTATTCCTAGTCACCATTCATTTTCCTCCTGATTATCCTTTCAAGCCCCCTAAGGTAATTCATACATCTTATGTGCAAAGTTTGGTCCTGCTTTGTTGTGTCTGTGTGTGTGGCGATTGTTTGTTGAAGAAGGATACTAACGGTAATTTCATGTTTTCAGGTTGCATTTAGGACTAAGGTCTTCCACCCAAATATCAACAGCAATGGAAGCATTTGTCTTGATATCCTTAAAGAACAATGGAGCCCAGCACTAACTATCTCTAAGGTTTGGCCTTTTTTCGGACCACTCAATTTATCCTGCATAACATTATTTTGTCTTTGTATTCTCATTTGATCTGGAACTCGTATATCTGCTGCCTTGGTGCATATGTAGATGGATATATAGATAGATATAGAAGAAGTCTCAAAAGGACAGATGCTTGTCTTTGCTTTCTGTAAATCATCTGTCTGGATTTGAAATTCTTGCATATACTACCAGACAAGCACAAGCAGGTGGCTGCAGTTATGTCTCTTTCCAACATTTATCATGTCAGAAGTAGAGCAATATATACGTCTCTGTTTCCCTCTGACTTGCTTATTGCTAAAAGCCGTTCAATATTTTGCCCATTCTTTCTATAAAGAGTTGACGACGTTACTTTGAAGATGTTGCATAAGATGATTGACGACTATATGTCATTCTTGGCTTTCCCAGTTCATACTTTTGGTTACAGCCATACCTTTATTTGTGATAACTTAAAGTGACACTGAAACTTAGAGGTTTGAAAAAGAAAAGAAAGGGGATCTGTTTCTTTTCTATGAAGGTTATCTTATGGTTGGAATTGTATTTACTAACCCCATTTTTCATGTAAAATCAGGTATTGCTCTCAATTTGCTCACTGTTGACTGACCCAAATCCTGATGACCCTCTTGTGCCGGAGATTGCCCACATGTATAAAACCGATCGAGCCAAGTATGAATCCACTGCACGTAGCTGGACTCAGAAGTATGCAATGGGATGAAGATGTTTTTCCAGATTTAGAGTTTGTATTTGGGGGGGACAGGTTGGGGGATGGCATATTTTGGGAAGAATAAATCTTTGTTCTTCCCCTGTTTAGTTATATCACAAAAATGAAAGGTTTGAATGGGATGTAATTCTGGTTTTACCAGGACCTTAATTATTGTTTGGTGTTGTTCCTTCCAGCTTTCTAGACAGACACTGTTCAATGTAGTTTTTGAAGTGTAATTCCATCAACTGAGGAATCGGTGTTGTTTTTGTTTCTGCCATTTCTTCTTGTATCTGAAAAGATTAAGAAATATAGAATCCGATGAACTGTTTGGTTTGTTGTTCCCTCTTCATCAATAAATTGATATTGTAATACAACCATGATTTATTAATTAAATTTGCCGTTTGCTTCATCTTGTATATTGTTCTATTGAGAATTGGTTTGCATGGGGAGGAAAGTACACTATTCTGTGAGCTGATGTTGGAGACGGTTGTCACTACCTTACGTGTGTGGTCAAACATTGGACAAATCGAAGGGGTTCCTTAAAGTTTTTGAGATTCAAGTTTTCAAAACACAAAACGATTTTTAAGGTTTATTTGATAGATTGTCTTCGAACCATTGATTAAAATGTAGTTTTAAAAAATATTGAGTTTCAATCAATGAAGAAGTATGCAAGGACAGAACAGTCACTCAAGCCCGTGAGAAGGATCCAATAAAAAAACCAGATTTGAATAGAAGATTCGAATAGAAGTGTAAGGACAATCACTCACAAATGCATGAATAATTGTAAGACAATAATGCGTTATCGAATTCACATACATCAACAGTTGCAACCACTCAATCAAAATGGTGGGTGATTATCAGCACTTAGGAGGGTGGAGAGGCAAGAGGGGCCTCCTCCAACCAAACACAACATATTCATTCTAGCCATGAAACCATGTTTAGATGATGTGTGGGGCAGCATAATTTGACCATATTAGATTTTATTATTTGGTAATAGATTAATTATCAGTTACAATTCTTACAAGCAAGTTTAGATGATGTGTTAGGCCGTCTCCATTATGGGTATGACTAATTAATCTCGTCCTATTTGTCCACACGCGGTTTCTTGGAGACTTGGACCAGCTGTAAAGGTTGTACCTTTCAACAGAAAGACAACAGTCAATGGGCTGGCAAAGAGAGCTCAATGCCCCACCTCTGTTCCAACTTCTAAATCTTCTCCAGATTTTCATCTAATCATTTAAAACATGTATCTTATTAAAATTTACATAGCATTATGTCACAGGCAATGTATGAGTAAATAAGGTTAGGACTTAACTGTTACATTAGAGACCTCTAATTCCGGTGATAGAATACTTACTACTCACGCTACACTTATAATATCATTATTGCATTCCTTATTGCGTGAATTACATGCGATAAAGATATAAAGAGATATATAAAGAGAATTAGGTGATTAGAGAGAAATTTTTGCTTGTTATGGTAACTTTGAGCCCGACATAGGTAATTAAGGTATGATGGGGATTTGATGGAGTTAATCAAAGTTTTATTTGGTCAAACAATGGAGTTGACCAGGTTGATGGGCAATTAACAAATATTATGGGAATGAACTGTGCAATTAATCAAGGCATAATCTCGTTATTTGTTAGGATATTTTAAGGAATAGAAGAATTCATTTATGATTGTAAAATATTATATAATTCTCCCCTATAGTTTATGAAGACATCTCAATGTAACAGAATAAAATGATGAGTTAAAATATGGCCACAAAAAAAGAAAAGATAGGATAAGTTGGAATAAAGGTTCGGGTCCTACAAAGAGTTGGAATAGTAATGGAAAGTAGAATAAATTTACATAATTAAAGGTCTAAACAAAATGCTAAAAGCTTAGGTTTTGAGCTGGAAATGGAATTAACGAATTAAACTTATGACCCAAACTGTCACGTAATTTCAGACACAGAAAAAAACCATCTTCTGTTTTACTGTTAGGTTTGGTTCTTCTAATAATCATCGCGTTCTGTCCCTCCAAATTTTCTTATATCGCGGTTCGAGCTTCGAAAATCTCTCTCTGGGTTAATCTTCGTTGTTCTCAAATTGCACGCACTCGATTCGAATTCACATTTTGTGTTCTTCATCCTCGCCTTGTAATGGCGGATTATTTTGCTCAATAATTTGATCGTACTCTAAAGGTAATTTGACTGTGAATTATTATTGCTGTAAATTAATTCGCATTTCTCAATTTAGAAATGTATTAATTCTTTCCAACCATGCATAATAAGATGTTTATTGCCAATGAAATTGGTTGCCTTTTTCTTTTATGAAGTGCAAATTGAGTGTTTCATCAATGAAAGAACGTAATTTTACACAGCTGTTTTTTGTTAATTGATGTCTTCTATGTGTTCCCTTAAAATTTCAGAAGATGGGATTCTGGGCACGAAGTTACATTGATAAATGTTCCAAATTTTGGTTCTTGTTGTTAGAAGTTTGGTAATTGCTATTGATATTTCTATTGACACTCAGTTTCATGGGTTTGTTTACTTTCTTACTTTGAGCACAATACTTGGATGATGCTTGTTGAAATGATAAAATGTCCATGTCTATACTGAGAGACTAATTGAATTAATGAAAGCATGCCCTTTAAAGAAGGGTGGCTGAAGTCACCTGTAATTTGAGTAGATCCAACAATCAATCTGTCATATGTTATTTCTCAACGTTCTTCTTTATCGATATGCATTATGGCATGTATTTTACATTTGTCCTAATGAAATTGAAGGATTGTTTAAGCTTTCAGGGTGCTGCTCTGTTACTAGTTTGGTGTTGGTGATCAAGATGGGAGCTTGCGTGAGCAAGGTCAGTGTTTATTATTTTCTTTTAAGAACTTGAGATTTTGCAGGTATCAATTGCTAGTAATAGAATATCTTCCTAGCCAGATTAGGACAAGTCTGCATCACCTGTTCAAGCTTATGAAGATAGTAGATAAACATTGTGCAATAAATCAGTTTCTTTAACTATAATGCATGCACTAAAATTCTATATTCTTCCTTCTGTATTTAGCCTTTAATAATTTATATTGCAGCAAGCAAAATTTACTACTATATGATTGATCTTTCCAATGATTGTGGTGCTTTTGTGATGATTGTGAAGCATTTTGTATGCCACTTAGTGTTTATTGTTTTGCCTTTTTAAAGAAATCTGACAAGTTATGACTTTTATGATACTTGTAGAGTAAAACTAAAGAACAGGATTCTGAACAAAGTGGTGTTGAGTTTACTGGTGCGAATGTGCACCTCATCACCACCACAGAAAGTTGGGATCAAAAGATGGAAGAAGCAAAAAGGGATGGCAAAACTGTAAGTTTAATCACATTTTTCCTTTTCAAGAGAAATGAATTGTGTTGAACGGCATATGGTACTTCGTTTTCAAATTTGTGATGTACTTTAAGTCTTTGACTGAACCAATGTCAGTGTTTTCTATTAGTAATGAGTTACTACATTTAGAATCTGGTAATCATTAAGAATTTTGGGGTTAGTGACAAAAAAATAGATTGTGACTCACGAATGACGATGCAAGTCCCATGACCTCAGATGGGATCCCACCCAAAGCTGCACGTTTAAGAGCCAAATACAATAGGAGAGAACAATATGGTTATCAAATCTTTGTAGATCCTCTAATCCACTGAAAAGTTGAGAATTTTGTCCAGGCTGTCAATGTTAAGCTTTGATTAGCAAGTAAAAATGGATATCGAGAACCAAGTGTGGCAATATCCAGGAACTCAACTTAGCAAAGAATTTAAACCAATTACGAGCAACATAGCAACCAAGGGGACCTATTAGTTCCATTCTTCAATGGAACATCCATGTACTTGGGTATTCTATATTAAAATAGATGACCTGTAAGTTGCAACAAATCCAATTCTTGATAATAAGAGATTTTATTTATTTATTTAAATATTTAGACCCTCCCACTAATTAGCGACTTGATCTGATGAAAAATGCTAATATGCAGTCTTCTTAATCTGATTAGGAGTACAATTGGGTGCAATCAAAGACAGCTTAGGGTGTTATAGAATCCTGGCTCCTCCTTAAAGAACTTTAGTTTGCTTGGTATGGTCGTGTTACAGAAATTCAGCTGATTTTCTGTCAAATAATGTTGTAGTCTTGTCTCAAGTAGATATCAATGTTAAGAATGGGTGGTCATAAATGCATCAGTGAACAACTCCTCTCTGGAACTTGCTCCCAATTAAACATTATAGGTCCATGCTATTGTCATGCATTACATAGGTTTACTAGATTTGGTGCTGGTTTGCATGAATACTAGCTTACCTGTGACTTGGTTGGCAAGTTTAGTTTGAATGATTTGTTAGCTTTTTCTTCTAGCTCTTTATCTAAACTGAAATTCTTATGTCCAACAGGTGATTGCAAACTTCAGTGCAACATGGTGTGGTCCTTGCAAAATGATTGCACCACTATATCGCGAGTTATCAGAGCAATACACTTCTCTAATGTTCCTTGTGATCGATGTTGATGAACTGACTGTAAGTGGATATTGTTAATGTAATAGTTTATTAATCTATTGCATGCAAGTTCTGTTCTTGGGACAGAGACTTTACCTTACTTCTGACCATATGCTTGGCAATCAAATTACTCATTAATATACTTACCGTTCCCAACTAGTTTTGTGATGTTTCCAGGAGATTGGTGCTGGTTTAATGTCTTATCATAAATATATCTTATTCACAGGTGGTTTACATTCGGTTTTGTATGGTGCAGGATTTCAGTACTTCATGGGATATCAAAGCCACTCCCACTTTCTTCTTCCTTCGGGATGGCCAGCAAATCGACAAGCTAGTGGGAGCCAACAAGCCAGAGTTGCAGAAGAAGATAATTTCCATAGTAGATTCTGCCTCGTGTCAGAAATGACTAGGGGTTTCTATGTCATTTTTAGGTCATTGAATGTCTCCTTTTACATTTGTTGTGAGTTGATGGATATATTTGGCGTGGAATTGTTTTTTGTAAGTTGGTCTTGGATTGTAAATACGACCAATCGTATGAACATCTTTCCAGATTGAAAATCCAAAGATCCTTTTGCACCAGACATCAGTTTCACTCTATTCTTTCACTTACAGTGTCAAAGAATATCAAAGTTCTCACGGTTGTTGGGTTAGAGGGCTAGAGGGTTCTGCTGAAAGAGACGGTATATGCAATGCAACGGCAAGTCCACAACCTGAGCTTTCTGTCTGTACCGTCTTTTCTCTTAAATGGTTCCAAGTGGTCTAACGTTCTCTTGCAAATTCGTGTGGACACATAAATTCTCTCAACTCAATAATACGACCGTTTCAATGTGGACTTAAAAATCCATAAAGAGATATAGTCATCAAAACAATCGTGATTCACATATAGAGAGATGCTAGCAACAGTTGTCAACAAGCATAGTATGCAGCTGCCAATCGATCAATGTGGACTTAAAAATCAAACACATGCATACATCATCAACAATCAAACAATCGTGACTTACATAGAGATGCTAGCGATCGTCGTCAAAACAATTGTGACTCACATATAGAGAGATGCTAGCGACAGTCGTCAACAAGCATAGTATGCAGCTGTCAATCGATCACAAGCATAATTCAAATTTTTTTTTTTTGGTCGAACGCAAAGCATAATTCTTATGCATAATGAAGTTAGGTAAAGACAGATTTTTGAATCTATTGATGAATTTCTCTTTCACATGGGGTCAACCCTTTCACAAACCAAATAGCCGCGTGAACGAAGGCACAATCGCACTAAAAGGCAGTCTTTCTCACGTCTTGCCAGCGCGGCTTAACAGAAATATTCTTCAACATTACATACACAAGGAAATGAATCATATGAAACTCTCTGTCTCTCTCTTGCACTATAGACATTAATATATGACAAGCAATCATGGCCCCCACGCACATGTTATGGTCCTGGACAACGGCGACGCATACATGAATTCATCTCTTTTAAGCTATTTTTTATATTATAATACTCCATAATACCAAAGGATAAGAACATATAGAAGCCAAATCAACAATCGTCTAACCAAAGCAAGCAGAAGTAGGAAACATTATTTTCAAACTCTTCATGTAACTATAGATACAAAATTACAACTAAACGTGATCAAATCATATTGGAAGACTCGAATAAGATTAGAAAATAACAGTAACTTAAATGAATGAAAAGTTGGAAAAAGAAATACAAGCAAACTTCATTGCCTGATTGATTAAGGGAGGAGCCATATCTTCAATCTTCTTAACGTCCTTTAGGGTTCATGATCTGTGAGAACACAGCACTTGGTGTCAATCCATCAGAGTCGTCGCTAGCTAGGCTCCGGCCACCCATGCTCATGCTTATCCCGCTGCTCCTTGAGTCTGTCACATTACCATCAAAGGCAGGCATTGCATCAGGGTCCTTCTTCCCTTTGCAGGCCATGAACGGCTCTTCCTCAAGTTCCATTGCACCAATACCCTTGCCACTCTCCTCAGCACTCTCCTGTAGCTGCAAAGCAAACTCAAGGTTCCAAAGCACATCTCCCATTGATGGCCTGTCAATGCTTTGATCTGACACACATTTCATCGCTGTCTCAGCAAACTTCTTGAAGCATTCTGGTGTTATCTTCCCCTTGAGATAAGGGTCAAGGATATGATCGAGACTGCCTTTCTTGTGGCAATGTGCAGCCCACTCTGCTAAGCTCACTTGCTCCTTTGGAAGTGATGGGTTCAAGGCTGGACGAGCACATAAGATCTCAAATAGAACAACCCCAAATGAGTAGACATCAGATTTTTCTGTCAGTTGTTGCCGCCTAAAGTACTCTGGATCCAAATACCCAAAGCTGCCTTTTACAACTGTGCTGACGTGCGTGTTGTCCAATGTAGGACCTGTTTTTGACAGCCCAAAATCTGAAACCTTTGCAACCCACTTCTCGTCTAAAAGAATATTAGTTGTTTTTACATCACGGTGGATAATAGTGTGCTTGGCACCAGTGTGAAGATAGTGTAAACCACGAGCAGCCCCAATACAAATCTCAAGCCTTTGCTTCCAGGGTAGAGGGGGTTTTTGAGTCTTGTACAGATGCTCACGCAGGGTTCCATAAGCCATGTAGTCATAAACAAGGATCATTTCACAGTTTTCTTCACAGTAGCCAATCAGAGAAACAAGATGACGATGGCGAAGCTTTGAGAGCATTTCAATCTCAGTTTGGAATTCATGCACACCTTGCTCAGAGAGTGGGTTTCCACGCTTGATTGCTACTTGGGTTGCTCCACCATCAATTTCACCCTTGTAAACCTTGCCAAAACCTCCCACCCCAAGGAGTAGAGCCTCATCAAAGTTTTTGGTGGCAGATTTGATCTCAGCAAACGAGAAATGACGACAAAGGTTTGAAGGAAGGGAGGATGTGTAACTTCCTGTTGTGTTTGTCTTTGCAGAAACTGCAGACTGTGAATTTCCATATAAAGACAGAGGGAGCCACCCAGATGGCCCTTCACTTGTACTTGAGTCCTTCCCTTGTCTACGGCGGCGTGCCACACAAATAGCAAAGAAACCAAGGACAAGGGCCAAAACAATTCCACCACTAACTCCCCCAGCAATAATTGCTTTGTGATCACTGTTAGCCTTGCCATGACCTGATGATGGTCTAACCTTAGTTGGGTCAATGGTATCCTGCTTCGGAAGAGGAATAAGATTAGGCCCTCCGAGGTTACCAGTTGTATCATTAATCTTGAATATCTCAACTCCGTTTAGGATTGCATCATAGTAATTTGGCTTACTTGAAGTGTCTGGATGCAGTTCGAGCCATAGATCCACCTGTGGGCTTCCGTTTGGAACAAACACCACATAATCCTTGTACACTGGAATTCCATTGCCTCTGGCCCAGGCAACAACATCCGCCCCTGACTCAGCAGTTTGATTGTTGAGAAAGATATCAAACACTCTTTGATTAACCTTGGTAATAATTTGGGCAACCTCACAGAAATGTAGCCGAACCAGGTAAGAGAATCCAGAATCGATTGAGAAAATCCAAGTCAAATTGTAATTGAGGTTGATTTTAGCATTTGGCCCCATTGATCTGGCAGTGGTATAGACATCCTCTGGTGCAACATAAGTAGGCATGCTCATAGGGTACTTAACTGTCATGTTTGGATCAGCAGTTTCAGGAACCCCAAATGCTGCCCCTAAGAGATATTGGGTGTCATCATACCAGGACCTAAACAGACCCGTATCATCTGGCGGGGAGATATCATTCCCACCCACGTTTATCCGATAAACATTCTCAAGGGCAGTGCTGTTATCAATGAAGAAAGGACTCGATTGACCCACAATCATGGTAGTACCATCAGTAGCGCTGTAAATATCAGGCATTGACACAATCTCAATCCCATTCACAAACGCATATGCGTTTGCAACGCTGGAAGAGGGTGCAAACGAAATGTCCAATGTCTCACCTTCGACATTGACCGAAAACTCCTTAGTAATAAAAACATAATCCAAAGCCTCTGTTGTTTGAGCAACACTGAAGTTCTTAAGGATAGTATAGGACTGAGCAGTGACAGTAAAAATAGCATTAGAAGCATTGAGCCCCGCATAGGAAGCAGGGTAGAAGTAAAGACGGATAAATTTTCGACCCGAGGCAACTGGAAATTTATAGGTATACTCAGAACGGAAGACCCTAGCAGTCATGAAAGGAACTTGAGGGACTGCAGGGTCTTGAGTGGCAGCTGGGGATGTGGTGGAGTTGGCACCAGATGCAAACTTTGAGCCTACATCCGATGTCCATTTCAGGCCATTGGAATCGGTGGTTTCAGGAGGCCCACCACAATTTAGGAAGATTTTATCAGATGGGATATAATTAGCAGCCAAAACAACATGGATTGTGGTGGCCAGACAAAGAAAAACAAAGATGAACACCGCTTCAAAGTTAGTGGTGTTCATACCCACTTTGGATTTGACTTTACCAAACAAAAAACAAGTATCAAAGATCAAGATCTATGCTTTCTCAAAAACCCAGATCAACAAATCAACTGAGAAATCATAAATCAAGCTCAATTGACCAAACTGAAGGAATGAGGCTGTGAGCTACAACATCTTAGCCTTTGAACAAAGAAAACCATGCCAAGAACAAAGAGTATGGTTTACCTTTTGGAACTGGACCAAACCAGTCAATGATGAGAACCGGAGAGAGAGAAAGCTCGCTGGCTAAAGTTTCGGCTTTGATAGAGAGCTGTCTGAAAATGGCGATTTGGGAAAAGAGCAGAAGAGACCAGAAACCGAAATTAAAGAAGCTTGGTTTTAATGGTTGGCGTGGTCTCTCTTACTTGCTCTTTACAACTAGCTGTTTAACTTGGTTCTTAGTTATGCTAAATAGCCATTAGTTTACTGAGTATTATCAACTCATGCCATCCCAGCTAAGATTGAGTGGCGGTTGAACGTGAAATGACGGGTTTGACCTTCCGTGTGGGACAGTAATTTCAGACGCGCCATTTGTCCAAAATGGAAAGCGCTTTGTTGCCAGATCAGTGAGTAAGTGATCACAGAAGGGAAAAACGCGTTTTTAAATGGAATTAGTTGGAACATGTGGACGCGTTTTATAGGAGTGGGGCCCATTGGCATATAGGCTTAGCTGCTTCTATGGAATCAGGACCGTCGGTTGGAATTACCATATTTATTAATAAAGACAAAATACAATATTTGATAAATTAATGATTGTCAATTATACACTAAATAAAGAAGGAAAAGGATATAAAAAAACACAACCAAGAGAAAGGTCCTGCTATGTTATGATTGGCCCTCATTGGCAAGGGATGGGAGGCAAGCATGGCACGCACTACCAACAAGTAGCAATGACAAGGAAACTCCCAAAATTAAAGCAATGCGAATTTTTTTAGTGATAATTAATTAAATGCAATCTGTATTATTTTGCCAAATTTGTGATAATAAAAATGACACAAGAACTGTATTTGGAAAAAAAAAAAAAAAAAAAAAACTAATTTAGTTGCTTTCAAATTCCTAAAATCCAAATATTTATTCTTATTTCGAGATGTTATGTGGGAATACTTACATTAGTGGTAGACAAAGTCAAATATGTAGGTGGTTAAGGAGAAAAAAAATTTATATTACGGGGATAACAATGTTTTGCTATTCTAACTAATCATGACTTGTCATGAGTAATAACTTTTTCACATGACGAAACATGATTGTTTGAGAATAACAAAACAACATCATTCCCGTGATTTGTAAGTTCTTCTTATATTTAAGTCATCACGATTATTCAAGAATCCAAGTCTCAAAGTCCCAATTGAACAATTCATTGGTTTCATTGACTCTTTTGTTGCCCAACTCTAAGGCCCAACTGAGAATTTGGCAAGTATGTCTCTATGGACTAAAAAACTGTGAAACCACAATGTTTTGTTGGACTAAAAAAGAAGAAGAAGAAACCTGCATTTTAAAACAACTCCTCGGATAGTATCACATGTACCCTTTTATTATTTGAGGTATTTGCCATCGCACACATGGTTGTAACCAAATGTCAAATGTCAAAAAGAAAAGAGGAAGGGAAACATGTTACCTGTGCTAACCGACACAAATACATACATTTCTTTCTTCAGCTTCCTACTCTTCCTTCTCTTCTTCTTCTTCTTCTTCTTCATGAGGTGGTGAAAGAAAAACCAAGTTTGAGCAGGAAAAGGTGGATGATCCATTTTGCTTTCTTTTTCTCTTTGAACTTTGTTTTTTTATATGCATATATGGGACCAACCATTCTAGTTCTAGTTTGGTTCTCTTGATGATCAAATGCACTCTACTCTAACATGGGATGATGATCAAGACATCTGAGCTGAAACTGATAGTGACAGATTATCTCAACCAAATTCATATAAACAAGAGATTAATATTACAATATCTTCTAAAAAGTTTTGGCCATCAGACACATTATCAATCCCATTTCAATGTCAGATTGATAATTGTTTTAATTTGTTATTGCTCATGACAACTTTGTTGTAGGACCCAATTGAAACTACCTTAGGGATTGATGCTAGTTGCAACTTTACTCTTACACTAGAAAGACCAATCGCAAAGAAGCAATTTTTGCCTTCCCTTCAAAGTTTGAAATGTGATCATCTCTTCAGTTTCAATACTTTTTCTGGTGCCCCACACTCGATTATACTAGCCCAATCCAAGAAAGTGTAGACATCATCATACATGTATAAATACGTATCCCAAGAAACATGCATTGTCATACAAGTTCAATCCCATGGATACCCACAAAAGAAACTTGATGTCACAGAGCATTCTTATGGTGACCATTTTTATGATTTTCGTCAACCATTCAAGTTCTACTTTCCATGGTTCTAGTGGAGTGGAGCAACTGGACACCGTGGTGGAGGAAGCCGAAGATCATTTAGCATATCCAAGCACAAGTGATTGGTATCCATATAAGAGTGGCATTTCATTTTTACTTTTGTTTTAGTTTGATTATGTGCACAATGTATAAAGTATATATATGTCCTTCTGTAGGATTGAAGAGTTGAATGATGGCATGGAAGATGATCAGTGGCAATTGGTGCAGAAGAAAGGGAACCAATTTGTAGTGAACGATCAACCTTTCTATGTTAATGGATTCAACACTTATTGGTTGATGGTATTTGCTGCTGATAAATCCACAAGAGGAAAGGTCACTGATACATTCAAACAGGCATCTTCAGTGGGTCTAACTGTTTGTAGGACTTGGGCTTTCAACGACGGCCAGTGGCGAGCTCTTCAGAAATCACCATCAGTTTATGATGAAGAAGTTTTCAAGGCAAAATTTTCTAACCATTTTGTTTGTTCAATGCTTGTGAAATACTCTTCAAATTCTAAGTCAATTTGAATTTCGTACAATGAGCTGCAGGGTTTGGATTTTGTGATAAGTGAAGCAAGGAAGTACAAGATCAGGCTCATATTGTCTTTAACCAACAACTGGGATGCATATGGTGGAAAATCACAATATGTCAAATGGGGAAAAGCAGCTGGTCTGAATTTGACTTCAGATGATGACTTCTTCTCTCATCCAACACTCAAAAGCTACTACAAGGCCCACGTTAAGGCAAGTTAAAGCATGTTTTTACAAGCCTTGCCCATCTTTTGATTGTCGATTTTGTGCTTTAATAACTGATTAATTAGGTTTTTAGTGTTCATATTTATTGATACTTTGACTCTGCAGACGGTTCTTAACAGAGTTAACACACTCACAAACATTACTTACAAGGACGATCCCACAGTTTTTGCTTGGGAACTGATGAACGAGCCTCGATGCACCTCAGATCCTTCGGGTGATAAACTGCAGGTTCATGGTCTTCAACAAATGGTTGTGTGTGTCTTTGTTTTATTGGAATGTATCGTTTTCTTGTAGCTGAAGCAATGTTCTGTCTTGTAGGATTGGATACAAGAAATGGCTGTTTATGTCAAGAGCCTCGATCCAAAGCACTTGGTGGAGATCGGATTGGAAGGATTTTATGGTCCCTCAGCACCTGGAAGAGTTCAGTTCAATCCAAACACATACGCTCAACAAGTTGGAACTGATTTCATAAGGAACCACCGGGTTTTGGGTGTTGATTTCGCTTCTGTTCACATCTATGCAGACTCTTGGTAACTTTTGAAAATAATAACTAGTTTTAGTTAGTCCCTTACGATAAATTTTTTCCATAATATTCAACTTGTGACAAAACTATTTAAATTCATTCATGAAGGATTTCACAATCAATCTCTGATTTGCATCTCCAATTTACCAAGTCATGGATGGAAGCCCACATTGAGGATGCAGAGAAATATCTTGGGATGCCGGTTGTGTTTTCGGAATTTGGTGTGTCTTCGAAAGACCCGGGCTACAATTCATCGTTTAGGGACACCCTTCTCAGCACAGTGTACAAGACCATCCTCAACTCTACTAAGAAAGGAGGGAGCGGAGGTGGCAGTCTTTTGTGGCAGTTCTTCCCTGAAGGAACTGACTACATGGATGACGGGTACGCAATCATTCTTTCGAAATCTCCCTCAACATCAAACATCATAGCCCTTCACTCCACAAGACTTGCCCTCTTCAACTCTAGATGTTCTTGGAAAAGCCACTGGGGCTGCAGGAAGAAGAATCCACTAGAGACATTCCCATTATACTATGATGATCTGTAACTATTATATGCTTTGCATTGTTGTCATTTCTTAATAATGTGTGTACATCTGTATATGAGAATCCATGAAGATTGGTCCAGTTAAAATTAAAAAAGAAAGATTTGTTCATAGAATCATAATATATATATTTGGATATTACGTATATCAATGTGACAATATAAAATGTGGTTTATAACGAAGCTTAATAACAAATCTATAGGTAGAAAATAAAACAGCAAATTAATTTTATCAGTCAGGGGTGGACATGCGTATGCATATTGGTGTGGTAGTGTTGGCCAGCATGGGATCACAAATGGGAAAACATGTTTTTCGGGACAAGCATGCACTACTATTACATGGGAGAACTGTAACCCTGTTTAATATGTTCTAGTATGAGGGTCCTTCTCCATTACGGAGTTGAAATATCCGAATTCATTATGGATTTGTGTTTTGATCGTCAAATGTGGCCTATTTGCCCCTTTGTTTAATATCTCACCTTCTTTTTGTTTTAATTGTTTTAATTCTATTTCCTCTTCTCTCTCTTTCTTTCCGTTTGTTTAATATCTCTTCCTCTCTCTTTTTTATATTGATTGGATTAATGAATTTTCAATACATTGGCCGAACTAAAAGATTTCAGGCAAGCAATAGCATAAATAATCGAATCGTGAATGAAACCATCACCCAAAATAGAACTCGAGAAGCAAGCCAGTAGCAACTTCTAGCAACAAAAAATCAGGCAATAATCAAAAGACAAATCAGCAACAGTATTATATTGTATTGTATTTGAACTAAAGTATCACATCTATAATGCATGCAGCTATAACAAGAAGACCAGCAATTGTCATACAAATCAAATAAAATGTTACCAAAGCTTAATAACAAGTCTATATCTAGAAAAGATTTGAACTAAAGTATCACATCTATAATGCATGCAGCTATAACAAGAAGACCAGCAATTGTCATACAAATCAAATAAAATGTTGCCAAAGCTTAATAACAAGTCTATATCTAGAAAAGAAAACAGCAAAAATTAATCTAGTCTCATTCAAGTTCAGGATATGCATGCGTATTCATATTGGTGCTGTAGTGTTGGCCACCATGGGATCACAAATGGGAAAACACGTTTTCCAGGACAAATAATACCTTTATATGGAGAGACTGTAACCTTCTTTGGGAGGGGAGATACTCCTTCTTTCATTCTCTGGAATGAGAGATATTCCTCCTTTATGTAAATCACAGTTTTATGCATGTGCAAAAATAATTTGTGAAAAACACAAAAAGAAAAACTTGATGTACATGTCATATTGTCATTGGCATAAATGTATCAAAGTGTGCAAAAAATAATTTCTGAAAAACACAAAAAGAAAAACTTAATGTATATATATGTTATATTGTCATTGGCATAAATGTATGAATTCCTAATTAAAGGGATTCTTGACACATGTGACTTTCTTGCAAATCACGATTTGACACATGTAGCAAAATAATTTATCAAAAACACAAAAAGGAAAATTAATACACATGTTATACCTATTTAAGAAAAATAGTTGCAAGGGAATGAAAGGAGTTACAAGAGAAAGGAGGAATTTCTTTAACAAAAAAGGAGGCTCACGCAAAATAAAAGAGAATAGTTTAGAATATTTTGACTTTCTAGCAAAGCCGTGTAGTGTAATATGTATGAAAATATAAAATATTCAATCCTTAACACAATAGGAAACCTAATAAAATCAACAGGAAACCACAACCCCTATAAATATTTGGGTGCACTCCTACGTCTTCCACACAGTCCTACACATACCATCTTAACTGAAAAGAGCTCTAAATATTCCAGTTGCTTCTCAATTCACTTCCATTAATCAATCTCTGCAATGGCTTTCACCACAATAAATTTTGTTCAAGTAGGCGATGAGGTAGAAGTGTGCAGCAAGCAAGATGGGTTTCACGGTTCGTATTATGAAGCAACTGTAATTGAAAACTTGGGGGACAAGTATAAGGTGAAGTACAAGAACCTGGTGGAGGAGGATGATATATCCACCGCTCTGGAAGAGATTGCGGCGGTGGACGAGGTTCGGCCTGTGTGCCCTAAAGTTTGGCCTGACTTTTTTCCCGGCGAGAGGGTTGATGCGTTCGCCAACGACGGTTGGTGGGCAGGCATCATTACTAAGAAGAGTGGAGACTACTGGTTTGTCTACTTTCCAAGCACTTTTGAGCATATAGCTTACCCTAAGAACCATATCAGGCTTCATCTCGAGAGCCGCCGCAACGGATGGGTTTCTCGCGATGGACGGGTCTTCTCTTGCGAGGGAAAGCCGCTGTCTTGCAAGAAGAGACTGCGCATTGTGATGGGAGGATCATCATCGACATCTGTTAAAGCTCGACTTGTTTAATTACTTCATGTAAACGTTTTGGTGGCTTGTTTTTGGATTTCTTGGTAATTTGTTTTGTGATTGGTTGGATGATTTCATTAATAAATTTTCAATGCATCTCTCATTGTTTTTTAGTCTTTTTGATTGATTAATTTTTGTTTATTTATTATCTTCTTACAAACGTAAACCCTATATTGAACACAAATGAAAGGTTATCGGTGCAGAGGAGGCACATTGAACATCAAAAATGGATTGATTAGCGGTGGCCAAATTAAAATTTTAGGATCTCTTTTATTAACATTAGAATAAACTTAGAGAGTAAGTCATGCTAAGCAGTGAGAAATTTCTGGTAAAGGTTCTCACAATTTCTCCTTCTAAAGTTGTTGACTGCCACTTCATGGGTCAAAGACGTGGGGCTCGATCTGAGGTGCACTAAACTCGACTTGGAGGCTACACATTAGCTGCAAATATTTGGGACTTTTGTGTTTCCTGGTGCTCAGTTTGAAACTTTTTTGTGTTAATAGTAGATGCCAATTAGGCCGTAATAAAATTACTGCCTTCTGATTCATTGCATGATTGCCTCCATCTCCAGTGGAAATAGGACCTAGAATTGAGTATAGGCTTCGAACAATTTGCTTTATAGCCTTTATCTATGCATTGAGAAATCAAAGAAGAATGACGTCATCCGATAAATATATAAATATATTTAAAAATAAAGAATGACATCAATGGGCCATTTTTTGGTAGACCAATGCCAAAGCCCAACTGAAACTTCATTTTTGGGCCTTGGGCCGCTTGTTGTTATTGATAGTCCTTTTGGGTAAAATGATTTATGAACTTACAAGGAAATATACTCCAAAAAATTGAGGGAAAAAAACCACATTCTCGTACATGATTTCATATACTCAATAATTTTAAGCTCACTTACATTATAATTGGTTAATATAAAACAAAATTGTTATCCAATTTTAAGTTCATCTGACAAAACGAAGCGACGCCTCGCGTAAGTCTAGGCAATGATGGCCTGCACGACGTGCTTGAGCATTAAATGCGCCGACTGACCTGCACATTTAATACCCCAGTTGTCAATCACTTCAGAAGGAATGCAAAGGGTCCATCCCCTGGAATCCATTCGGCCTTTGCCCATGCCGAGACCGAAGAATCCGGGGATGTGGGGGCAATGTTTGTGCCTAATAAATCACGGCCATAAATTGGCCGAAAGGACCTTCCTCGGCCTTAGCACCTATTCATGAACTAAAACGTGGCGTTTCGTCAGATGTTTGGCATTCCTAAAAACAAAGGAAAAGCTGCGAAGGCATAATCATCTCGGCCTTGACCGCAACATTATGGGCCGAGGCCGAAGGACGAAAGAGTCACGACCGAAGGGATTAGAGTCAAATCGCCACGTGGCAGCAGGGTCCTACGCTTCATTTAATAAAGTAACGCCTCTGACTAGCAAACCCACTAGCCGCAAAAGGGCATTTAATGCACGAGGGAAAAAGGGAAGTGACTAAAGTCAGGATTTGGTGACAGAAATCAGAGTGGTTAGGCGCAAACATACTTACAAATATTCTTACAAATTGAGGTCAGATCACCAACCACCAAACAAGGGCATTAAATGCGTCCCCAAGGCCAGAAGCGCAGAACCCACGATCAGGGCGGCGGTCGAGATTTACCAGGATTTATGGGGTTACACCACCATGCTTCACGATCCCAAATGTCGATTGGACTACCCACTTGTTCTAATCATACTCCACCATGCAGATTTTCAGCCTCGATTACTCCTCCATGAGCTCTTCCTATAAATATCAAACTCGAGCCACATTCAAAGAGTTCAAACACCAAACCAAAAGCCTCCCACGGAGCAAATTATATTTTCTTGTAATGCACTTTCAATATCTTTACTTGTTTTCCTAGGAGTAATGTTAGATTGTAAGGAAAATCCGTTCATCAATATATCATACGACCCTTGATTTTCAAGGCGCCGGAGCACCACCTCTATTACTCTTTCATTCATCCCATATATCATACGACCGTCGCTCCCTGAGCAACGCGCCGGAGCAACGCCCAAAATCCACCATCAACACCACCACTAAACGGCCTTGTAGCTCAGGCCGTGAACCTGATGGCCGAGATCAATTCCTCTCTCGGCCACAATCGTTTGATTAGGAGTCGGACTCAAACAGGCGCACCACTTAACCACTTCACCCATATCACCATCTCGACGCACGGTAAACCGTGCTGGCACGCCCGCGCACAACCGCACCGCATCCAAAAGAAGGAAGCCAGGTGTTAACGCATATCCCCTCGGTCCGGAGCTCTAGGCCGTGAGATTTGCGCAGCCAACATTAGCAGAAGAAAAACAATAAAATTGATGAATTACCAAGAGAGCATTATTATACATTATAGAAGCTAAAAAACCACTAGTTTACTCGTATTTTCAACTCATGCCATTAGAAGTGATGGGTTTAACCTTGTGTGTGGTACAGTAATTTCAGACGCGCCTTTTGTCAAAAACGGAAATTCGAAAATGATTTGTTGTACACACACAGAAGCGAAAAAAACCATTTTAAAATGGAATTAGTTAAAACATTTGGAGGGACGCGTTTTATTGTAGTGGGGCCCATCGGCGTATGACATGTCCTCCAAAAAATATGAAATATGGCATATGACATGCCCTCCAAAAAATATGGCAGATGACTAGTATGGACTAGGGTTTAATGGATTAATTATTTATTTATTTATAATCTAGACCTTTTTTTTTTTTTTTGGAATTTATAATCCAAACTAGGGCTTAATGGGTTGAATATGGACAAACAATACAATCACAAACATCATAACTCGAACAATTTTCAGTACATGCAATCGTGTTTACAAAAATTACATCATGTGAGTGCTAAAGAGATCACTCAATCCAAGACTTGATGAATCATGGGATGCCTTGAATGTAGGTCAAAATGCCAGAAAGAATTACATATCGTGGTCAATTAAAGATGGTGTTAACAACAAACCAAAGGTTACACGATCGGACATGGGATGGATGGATGGATGGATGGATGGACATGGCAGCTGAAGTCGGTACCTTTGGGATAAGAGTTGTTTCCCAACAAAAGGTTACAAGTTTTGGTCTTTTTACATTTTACTTTTTGAGCAAAAAAGGTTATAAGTTTTGATGATCACAAACAATACGCGTGGAATGTCGTGCTTGTTTAGAAATACAAACCCGAACCCAAACCCCAAGCTACCCAAGCTCGATATGAAACTCGACACATATTTTAAAAAATTATAAAGGCATGCAAAGTGTGGTAAAGGTTGTCAACAAATTTTTAAAATTAAAAATAAAAAGGAAATTTAACAAAATGAAAAGTGTTCAACCACATAATGGAAGAGATGGGTCAAAGGGCTTACTTTCAAATGAAGCATAAGACATTAATGATCAAAGCATCCAAAAATGCTAACGAGATACTGCCATTGAGGTCCTGGGTGAGGAGGACATTGGAGGACTTGATGTTGCCATGGATGAATTTCCCTCCACTGGCAGAGTGGATATGGGCAAGCCCCTTAGCACATCCAAGGGAAATCTTTAACCTGGTTTCCCAGTGTGGTGGATTCTCTCTAGTTTCCCTGTTTCTTGTACAATAGGACACAAAGGGAGAGAAATCAGTCATATCATATGTTTACTATGTGATGCCTTCTTATTACAATGTTGAGCACCATTGCGGAATACTTCGTCAGTTTAAAGAAGTAAACTCGCTAGTCTAAATGCAAAAACTTTGTCTTACTAATGGCAATGAGGAGATTATAGAAGTGCACTGAGGAAATGAGTAGCATAGTAGCTACAATGAGAAAGAACACGATGAAAAGAAGCAATACCATGCAATAATGCTGAGAAACTGCCAGCTGAAATGCAGTAATAAACCAGGAGTTTCTCATCTTTGGAGTAGTAATAAGCATGAAGAGGAAAAGCATTTGAGTGCTGACTAATCCTCCCAGCATTCTCCATTTTCTGTTCCAACTCCCTTTTTCCCACCACTACTTCTTTCATCCTTTTCACAACCACTGTGGTTCCCTCCTCCAAAATGGCCTTATATGTAGTCCCATAACTTCATTTTCCCACAACTTCAACCAAGGCTCTTAGTTAATCATCAAGTTCAAAATTATAAGAACAGCCTTCGAAGAAAACCAGCTTTTTCTTCTCAGCCTCTTACACCCACAACAATTTTCGAACAGCACCTACTGCCTACCGACAGTTTAGAAATAGGTTAGTATATGTGATTCCAGCAGTTTCGTCAGATTAACAACTTCCCAATTGTTGAAGGCATATCATTGGCGCTTCATCCATAACTTATGTGACATAGGCATATCAACCATGAAGTAACCTCTCTACTTCACGCTTTGACAATTAATTTACACCCAGCCATCGTTTTCTTTATCCATGGATTTTGCTATGGAGATATTGTACAAATATGAAAACTGCTCATAAGTAGGATCGCCCTCTCCAGCCATATGGAATGTGAGGTTAAACTGGGCTGGTGCATAGCTAATCTTTTTTATCATCTTATGCACCCAAGGGCCCAAAAGAAACCAAAGCCTCATAATCCAATGGAGAACTCAACGATTCCCTCGGCTATAGAATCCTCAGCCCTACATAATCAGGAATCTGATAGTACTCACGATTTTGCATTAATTTCTCTTATGTTAGCTTATTTTCCTCCAAATAATCCACATCCTACTATGAAACCAAGAACGTTGCTCATAAGTATGTTCTCCCTTTTCCACCTTACCGAAGGTGGTATAAGTCACCAACAATGTAATCCAAAAGTTGGGGCTGAACTGACCTGATGTATAGCTGATCTTCGGGAGCCTCTTTTGCACCCAAATTCATTTACACTTGAAAAAGCACCATGGGAGTATGCAAGATCCATATAACTATATAACTATATATATCTGACAATAGTATTTGTATATACCTATCCATATATCTATATAACTATATACCTGCCAATAGTATTTGTATATACCTACATGCTACTCATTCTGCTCATTATATGAGTTAGTCAGTGAGGCAGCCAGCTTTCCATAGTCAGCTAATTCTCCATCATCTGAGGCAGCCTGCTCTCCATAGTCAGCCAACTCTCCATAATCTATGGCAGCCAGCTCTTCATAGTCAGCCAACTCTTCACCATCCAAGACACCCAGCTCTATATCATTTGAGGCACCCAAAAAGTTCAGCAATTCAGTCTCTTCTGTAACAGAGTCAGTCTCCTCTCCAATGGTTGAATATGGTTTCTCTCCCACAAAAAGCTTTATAGACATATCCATCATATTCAAGAAGAAAGATGAAATTAATTAGATTAGGTTGAATATGTACATGAAACATAGAACACAAAGAGAGAGAAACAGAATCCAATACATATTCCACTTGTCCATCCTTGAAAGCTGTTTCTTTTTTAGATTTGGCCAACTTAATCTACAATGCTTCCCTTTCTTTCTTAGATGCAGCCAGCTCAATCTCCAATGCTTCACTTTCTTTTACTCATGAGGAAAAGAGCATAACTTGCTTATGGAAAGCAAGACCAATCTAGAATCAGTCGGTGTGGCCGGTGGGGTTGATTCCTGAGAATTCACGCACCATCAAACTCGTTACAAAATATATATATACAAAAGTTTGTTATATAAATCAACTCAAATAACTTTCACAGTTTTCCTAGCACTCTATATCACTACATAGAAAGTATAACATGTGTTTCATTGCTTCTATAACACATGTTCCTCACTTTTGGTATTACGTTGACAGCTAGCTAAATATTTGTATCTCAATACCTATCTCAACAGCTTTTTAATGTTTAACTTATGCACGTTTCTTTTCAACTGAATGCAAGCTTTTCGTTATCTAATTGTAGTTGTTAGATGCAAAAAAGACTCCTCAAACAAGACATCCGCATATTAAGCCTAAATTTAAAGGCTCAAAAGTTTAAATTGGAAATATTATAGAATATCTCTGAGGAGGGTTAGAAAAGAGCCGGTGTTGGTTGCTTAGGAGGATAGGCATATAAGGTGCTTATTAAAAGTATAGCTAATTTAGGATCAATTTTTGGTGTTGCTGGTTCCTGCCAGTTTGAGTAAAAATTTTAGAAAGCAAAAACCAGAAAACCTAGACAATTTCACTCCACATAAGCCAAATAAGAATTTTAGAAAGTAAAAACCAAAATTGTATAGCAATCCAAAACGGGTTTCAAACCTATCCTGGCCACAACCACATTTTAACAACTCACTTAGTGCAATGGGAAAATGAATATTCATTCAATCAAGCCTTATTTTCAATCGAGCTTTAAAACCACCGACAAGGTCGGCACCAAACTCAACCGAAAACCAAAAGAAGTGAGACTAGATTTAAACGACTAAATTAAAGTTCCAGAAATATCTTTAGTTCGCAGCTGCACCTGGGTGAAACCCCAGGCTACCTACGACCCTTATTGAGGGATCAAGCCACACGTAGTTCTTCCCTCCATATTCATGAACCAGATAATATACAATCATTTTCAGTAGTACAAATAAGTTATATTCTATAATTATCTTTTCCCTTTAATTTAAATCACATCACATCAAACATAATTCTTTTAAAATATTAATCTTTCCCCGACATAGTAAAATAATCCATTTTTCCTCTCTTTGTTACTTTATTACACGTCGGAGAGTCAAACGCCACGCGTAGTAAAGTAACAGTAACCCAAGTATATGGATCCTCTATCACACGCCGGATAATCCAACGTCACGTGTGATAAACTAATAACATAATCATACATGACCACACGCCGGATAATCCAACGCCACGTGTGGCAAGGTAACTAGTATTTCAATGAGCCCACACGCCGGAAGATCCAACGCCACGTGTGGCCCAACCAAACCATGTTCCATGTGCGCAAACTGCTTTATCATACCCCGGATCATCCAACGCCATGTGTAATAAGCTAACCTCATAACCATATATGCCCACACGCCGAAATCATCCAACGCCACGCGTGATAAATTAACAACCAACCTTATATGCCCACACGCCAAAATCATCCAACGCTACGTGTGAGTTCAATATATATAACTATTATAAACAGTTATGTAAATTCCCAAACTTATTATAATATATAAATAGGTCTGTAAGTATCACACCAACTTAAATACCGGGGAAAACAATCCAACAGGAGGATTGTTTGGCTAGCCCACATGATTTCAAGTTTCTATCCTGCGTCTAGGGATAAGCTATCCAACTAGAGGACAAACACTCTACAGCGCACACGCCAGAAGTTCTGATGCCACATGTGGCCAAAACCAATCACTAATTCTTATGCGTGCAGACAACATCATCACACGCCTGATCATCCAATGCCACGTGTGATAAACTACAAGAAGCCATATATGCCCACATGCCGAAATCATCCAACACCACGTGTGGGTACAACAACCAAGGAAGGGTACTCAGCATAGTGTAATCCCATATCCACATAACCAAACACTAGAGTACCCATCCTATATTGATCTATTGCCCAGTTATTTTATCAAGAAATGAATATCAATTTCTCAACATATATAATCCGTATTCCGAATAATTATAATCTCAAATATCAAAATAATCGAAATATTCACAATTTAGTGGGAGTGTTGGGAGAAGGGGGATAGTGTTTTTTCAGATCAAGTAAGGCATTAGTTGGTGTTGATGGTTCCTGAAAATTGCGATGTTTGAGTCACAATTTTAGCAAGAAAAAAGAAAAAAGAAGCAAAAACCCAGAACCCCAACCTTTTTCTCCAACCATACGACCTGAAGCCCACTGACCCAGATCCATCCAAAAAAGTGACCTACAACCAACAGGACCCACGAGGACTCACCCGAAGCCAACGCAGACCCACCTAGACTGGACCCATACCGAAGCAGACTAACCCATATGCTCAAAGACAAGAAAGAAACGACGAAGACTAACCCATATGCTCAAAGACAAGAAAGAAATGCAAGAGGATATACTGACGTCAACGTGTACCCACCTGGATCCATACCAATGCAGACTAACCCATACGCTCAAAAGACAAGAAAAAATGCATACGCAGACTAACCCATATGCTCAAAGATAAGAAAGAAACGCAAGAGGATACACCTTTCCCATTGTTGCAGAGTCTTCGATTCTCTCTTCTTTTAAGATTTTTGGATTCTCTTCTCTTCTGATCGTTGGATTTTGTTTTTCGATTTTCTCCTCTACAAGTTTTTTGTCGATTTTCTCTGAATGTTATAGGATACAACTGGTAAAGTCGGTGAAAGTAAATTTTTTTCATTGGTCCACGTGTCATGTTGTCATTGGGTTATTAATTAGTTGTCGGATTGATGATGGGGCAATTGGTTAGGATTAGGTGGGAAAGTCTAATATTGATCACGTGCTAAATCTGTTGAAAGCTCTTACAAACTGAAATTTTTGTCAACTCAAAGTAGTCTGTAGAAATGGACTTACAACTTACAAGATTTGTAATATTTGTAAACCTCTTGTGAACCAATGTTGATCACAAAAGAAATGATTTTGTTACTTGCTTATAGCATAAATGAGCTTCTCTTTTTTTTTCTTTTTTTTTTATATACAAGATTAACAGTAATAATTAACAAAGTGGGGTCAAACCTCCTCTGCTATAAATTAATATCATCGGCAACGAAAAACATTTATAAAATTGTAATCTCTTGTATTGCATCCACGGTCCACCAGCATGTTAAATTGGAAGCAAACCCCCAAGGTCACTAGGTGCAAAAATGGCAACATCCATGAATGGGCAGGCAAAGGCTTGCATGTTTGTGAGTCTCTTCATTCTTGAGATGCTGTAACAAAAAAGAAAAGGGAAAGAAAAAGTTAACAGTTTCTTCTCACAAGTCAAAAGAAAATACTTGAGCAAAATCTTCTTTATGCTTGGACAACGAAACAAACTTTATTATATACTTACATCTTGAAGCAACTCACTATTTGGTAAAACTTAATTTTGAAAGAACTGCAGTAGCTTGGTCAGCAGCTAACAAGAAGTAAGGATGCCTCAGAGAAGCTGCTGCTGATAAGCGCTCCCTTCTAAGAGAACCTCTCTCTAAAACAAGCTTTGTAGCCAGATCCCACCCTCTACCCGAATCGAGATCAAGAAGTGTTGATGCTAAAAAATGGTTCAACACTTTTGGGTCCAACTTAGTGATAAGGTATGATGGATGATGGGTGAAGGTGAGGACCTTTAGCATGTGTGTGAAGATTTGGGCAAGCATAAATATACAGAAAACAAGATATACGTGGTTCACCCTTAATGAATGGGCTACGTCCATGGAGAAGTATATTCTCATTATTATAATAATGTGTATTTACATTTGTACATGGGGTTGGACCTAAATATAAAGGTAAGAAGTGAGAAGCCCATCCCAGGGATCCCCCATAAATGGAGAGTGGTCTCCTCTTATAAGTGAGGGGAAGTCTATACATCTTGTACTATTCCAATGTGGGACTCTTTGCTTTACTTAGATTTTGCTTCTAGTTGGCTGATCAGATATGGTATAAACAGAAGTCTCCTAAGTTCTCAAGTAAAGAGGTACTTCTTGGTTGGGGACTTGTAATTTTCAGTGCATTGACTGAGCAACACCTTAGTCTTCTTCCAAGTAGTGTGGTGTGGATGGTGCCGTATGGTAACATGTGTAGTTGCCCAAAATTTAGCAACCTCACCCCAACTTGTCAATAATATATATATATATGCATGTTGGGTAGGCCGGTATTGATCAGTTGTTTGACATGGTGCCGAACGGTATGATATTGGCACATCAACTTGCATGCTTCGATTTGAACCTCTTGGGTGCCGTTTGGAATTTTGACGAGAGAACTTGGAATTGTTGGCAATTGATTTCAGAGACCAATAAAGTTGGTCTGCACTCGGAGCCACATGAGGTGACGTTTGTTATAGCACTTGAAGCTGTGAGTAGACTTTTCTGCTATTGCCGTTTGGTAATTTTAGGTGGCCATTAAAGGGCTACACTCAACTTACCGTTCGGTAATTTGAGTAAGCCACTGAATCCATAAAGATTGCATATGCACCTCTCTTAGTGTGATGGAGTAAATGGGTGTCGTTCGGTATCCCATGAATAAGCAACAAGCAAGCATGATTCTCAGATTTCTGAAATTGATGGAGAATTGGCAGCAAGCATAATTGTCTTTTGGTTTGGCCAAGTGGTGCTTGGTGGAGGGGGTGCCGTTCGGCACTTTGACTTTTCCATCCTAGATTTTTGAATTTCTTGAAATTTTCATTTGGTAACCCAGTGGCTTATGGGTTACCTACATATGCAATAATCCACATGCAGGGTGGCCATTATCTTTTCGGATCAACGATGATTTGCTCCTTTCTTCTGACAGTACATATGCATGTGATATGCAATAACACCATGCAAGGTGACACTTGCCTTTACGAATATTTGGAAAACATGCAAAGCCAGATGCAGAATGACATGATAACGTGTCAAATGGTGGTGTGTCGAAGACATCGCTCAGGCCGAATGATGACGGGGTGCCGAAGGTATTGCTCACGTCAAATGATGACTGGGTGCCAAAGGCATCACTCTCGCCGAATGATGATAGGGTGCCAAAGACATCACTCGCGTCGAATGATGATGGGGTGCCGAAGGCATCGCTCGCATCGAATGATGACGGGGTGCCGAAGGCATCGCTCTCACCGACGCGGGGTGCCAAAGGCATTGCTCACGTCAAATGATGACGAGGTGTAAAAGGCATCACTCACGCTGAATGATGACGGGGGTGCCAAAGGCATCGCTCGCGTCAAATGATGACGGTGCGGGGTGCCAAAGGCATCGCTCGTGTCAAATGATGACGGGGTGCCGAAGGCATCACTCGTGCTGAATGATGATGGCGCCGAATGATGAAGGGGTGCTGAAGGCATCGCTTGCGTCAAATGATGACGGGGTGCCGAAGGCATTGCTCGCGTCGAATGATGATGGGGTGCCGAAGGCATCGCTCTCGCCGATGCGGGGTGCCAAAGGCATCGCTCGCGTCAAATGATGAAGGGATGTCAAAGGCATCACTCACGCCGAATGATGACGGGGGTGCCAAAGGCATCGCTCGCGTCAAATGATGACGGTATGGGGTACCAAAGGTATCGCTCGCGTCGAATGATGACGGCTTGCCGAAGGCATCGCTCGCGTCGAATGATGACGGCGCCGAATGATGACGGGTGGCCAATAGGCTTGGATTTTTTACTTTGGCGTATAAGCCGATGATCCTTACCAATGGCTAATAGCCTTGGGTTTTTGCTTTTGGCATATATGCCGATCATCATAACCAATTGCTATTGCCGATGGGTAATAATTTGGGATTTTTTATTTTTTTATTTTTTGTGTTGGTATGAATGCCAAGTGCCACAAGTGGACCTCCACTAGATTAGTGGTTACTGCCGAAGACTTTAATAAGGCATGTAGTCTTTGCATAGATATTTTATTGAATTGCCGAACGGCAAGTGTTGAATTTTAATAAGATGTAGTACTGTTGAAAAGCATGTAGGCAACAAAAATGGCTTTTGCTTATTTTAAATGGATAGCCTATTTGCCATTATATTAATAAGGAGGAAGACTATGCTTATCTTATTGTCGGGCAATATGTTGCTGTTCGGCAGCTTTGGCTTGCCAGGTGCCGAAAGGTAAGGATTTGTAGAAGAGCTGGGAACTTCATATTCTTCCTCTTCTGCCATATTGCAAGGCTTCATCTTCTGCATGTTACTGCTATAGCATTCATGGTTGCTCCAGCAAGGTATTGCCGAACGGCAACTTAGGTGATGCTGATTGTAGGGGTGCCGAAGGGCACTGAAGAAGGGGAGAACGACATAAGCCTGTTGTGTCGCTTTCTACATACGACACTAAACTGTTGATGCTCAAAAATGGTTCAGCACTTTTGGGTCCAACTTAGTGATAAGGTATGATGGATGATGGGTGAAGGTGAGGACCTTCAGCATGTGTGTGAAGATTTGGGCAAGCAGAAGACAAGATATACGTTGTTCACCCTTAATGAATAGGCTACGTCCACGGAGAAGTATATTCTCATTATTATAATAATGTGTATTTACATTTGTACATGGGGTTGGACCCAAATATAAAGGTAAGAAGTGAGAAGCCCATCCCAGGGATCCCCCCCTAAATGGAGAGTGGTCTCCTCTTATAGGCGAGGGGGAGTCTATACATCTTGTAATATTCCAATGTGGGACTCTTTGCTTTGCTTAGATTTTGCTTCTAGTTGGCTGATCATATATGGTATAAACAAGAAGTGACAAGTTAGGCCTCAACCGAGTATAGTTCCTCAATTTATTCAAGTCATACTTAACTGTTTTTATTTCTGAATTGAAATTCTTTAACCCTGCTGAAGACCTTAAGGATGGTATTGCCATTTGCAGTAGTTTAATTCCAGCAGAGTACATATCAAATAGGTCGGGACTGTTCAGCTGCAACAATAATTTCAAAGTCTGATTCATCTAGCAAACAAATTTTGTATGCTTTAAAAAAGGAATTCATGCATAAGAGTATCCCCAAGGTAAATCAAGTTCACAAGGCCTGTCAACAGATTAGTTTATGATCTGATCCCCATGCTTTTTCTCATCCAAATTTGAACATTTAAACAATGCAGACATCATTTTTACTTTACTAACTGAAACTGAATGCAGATCCAACAGTCACTATATTGCTATATCCATATACCTCCAGTAAAGCAGCGGAATTTTGATATGCTTGACATCGCATATAAAAGGGTTGAAACTGTATTTCTTGCCAAAGAATTGGAGAAAGAAATGCAGCAATGGGCTCTGGAGGAGGAACTGGCTTCCTCTGGGAGCACGTACAGTTCAGGAGGACAAAAGTCAGGATCTAGCAGGGTACGGTCTGGTACATAGTTCTTTCCAATTCTATGAGCTTGATTGTCCCTTTCTTGTCACTAGTAAGTTTGCTGGCTTTACGTCCCGGTGAAGAATGCCTGTGTCATGGATTTTCTTGAGCGAAGTAATAGTTTGACGCATTATTTGCTTGATGATCAATGCACTGCGTTTGACAGAGTCTACATCTTGCAATACACGTCCGAACTTGACAGACTCTAAGTTAAAAGGGAATTTCCTATCTTTCATGTAATCGGCATCAAAATGGCACTTTAAGGTCTCAGTGTCAGTTGACCTTAGACGGTAACGTTTTGCAATTAATTATATGACTGATATGGGTAGTTTTGGATGTACGTTTTATATGTAATTGATTAGCGGATTTCAATTGTTGCATTCGTTTGTTTTTGCAAGATTAAAACTAATCCATGTTTTAATTATAATGTTAACTAGAAAAATGCATTAAAAAAATAAAAGAAATATGAAGTTACTAGCTGCTTGGTATATGTTGATCAAGAACTACAAGGTCGTCTCACCTTCGGCATAATGCTTCAACTTAAATCCAAATGTATTTCTGGATATTACAATTTCATATATCAACGTGACGTGACGTGACAATAATGTACTTTACAATAAAGTTTAATAACAAATCTGTAAGTAGAAAAGATTACATAAAAAATTAATCTATTCTCAGTCATGATGGACATGCGTATGCATATTGGTGCTGTAGCGTTGGCCACGATGGAATCACAAATGAGAAAACACGTTTTCCAGGACAAGTACTACCGTTGTAAGGACATAGTGTAACCGTCTTTAAGGTTCTAGTGTGAATGTTGTACTTGACTAGGTGTTGACAAATTTCTAGATACAAGACGTTGTCGTTATTTGGATCGAAACATTGTACCAAAATACTTTTTTTCCCAGTACCTGCCATGATACCATTTAGAGATGAGTAGATCTTTCGCAATGATTTGTCTGATGTAAAATCTGTCTAACAAACACCATCTGCCGCGGCCGACCTCATAACCATCATCTTTGAACTCCCAGATACTAAAACCAAGGACAGTTCTACCAACTGGGTTTGTATAGCGGAACCTTTGGGATATCCGCAGGCACCCTCGGCACACATTTAGAGAATGAAATGACTCTGCAAACTCTTCAACCGGCTTACCAATGAAACGACAACAATATATATGGCGATCAACATCAGTAGTCGTACTACCAGTATCGCTGGAGTAAGGATTGAAACCAATAATGAAATCAATTCCCCACCAATACAACATCCCATTGTGAGCAACAGCATCGCACAACAAATGATTCACACAAAAGCTACGTGGGCTTGATGCAACTGCCTCTGTCCATTTACCACTCTCAGAACAGAATATCTGCAGGTTGAATTCAAATGAGGAATTTTCACCTAAGTCATCCGGGATTATTATTTGCACAATCTTGTACTTGTAGTATTCTTGTTTTCGATCACCATCTTCTTCCTTAGGACTGCATATGAATCCCGCTCGTACCTCCTTGTGACATCGAGGGGTGGGAGGAATAGCAACCCACTGCTTGGTGTAGGGATTGCCAAAGATAGTGTAATTGAGAGTGTGGAGAATATGAGATATGATATGTTTTGCAGAGAATTCCAATCAGCTGCTTGTATTACTATCTTGAGGAGATTTATACAAATGTAGCTAGCTAACTATTAGTTACAAACAAGATCACAAAGCAAGGATTATTTCCAGGATTTGTGTTTCCCTAAAACATGGAAATGTAAACATGGAAAGGTGTTTCTATAAACATGGAAAAGTGGAAATGTGATAGACAAGTTTTTCCTTGTTTTAGGAAAGCTGTCTATGTCTTGTTTATGTCTTGACTAACACTCCCCCTCAAGTTGGTGCAAAGATATCACGCATGCCCAACTTGTCAACTGAGTCATGAAAGACTTTACTTGATACGGCCTTCGTCAGAATGTCGGCAAGTTGGTTTTCCGAGTTTACAAACGGAAACTTAATTATACCACTTTCTAGTTTCTCTTTGATGAAGTGTCGGTCGACTTCCACATGTTTGGTACGGTCGTGTTGTACTGGGTTATGTGCTATCTCGATGGCAGCTTTATTGTCACAATATAGGTTTGTGGCATTCACTTGTTTAATGCCAAGATTCTTTAGCAATCTTCGCAACCAAAGCAATTCACATACTCCTTGAGCCATTCCTCTAAACTCAGCTTCAGCACTGGATCTTGCTACAACTCTTTGTTTCTTACTCCTCCAAGTAA
>NW_018922969.1:122926-137870 GCF_002207925.1 Prunus avium | reverse complement strand
ACCCGATTAATCACATAGACTGCAGAGAGAAGAGCATGACCCCATAAGTGATGAGGAACAGATTTATCAAGCATATAGGCACGGGCAACTTCAAGTAATTGGCGATTCTTTCGTTCGGCGACACCATTTTGTTGTGGAGTGAAGGGTGTGGAGGTTTGATGGATGATGCCTTGGTCCTTGAAGAATTGAGCCAAGGCACCATTTACATACTCCCCACCATTGTCGGACCGGAACACTTTGATGGATGCTTGGAACTGAGTGGTGATCATAGCATGGAATTCACGGATTGTGGTAGTAACATCACTTTTATGGGTGAGCAAGTACACCCATGTCATGCGGGTGCAGTCATCTATAAATGTAGCAAACCACCTCTTGCCAGTAGAAGAGACTTTAGCAGGGCCCCAAACATCGGAGTGAATCAACTCAAAAGGAAATTCTGTTTTACTATCACTTGAGGAAAATACAGTGCACAGTAGAAGAGACTTTAGCAGGGCCCCAAACATCGGAGTGAATCAACTCAAAAGGAAATTCTGTTTTACTATCACTTGAGGGAAATACAGTGTGATGGCTCTTGGCCAACACATATGTTTCACACTTAAACTGAGAATCAACTAAGCCTTGGAATAAAGATGGAAACAACCGTCGAAGGTAGCCAAACGATGGATGTCCTAAGCGACGATGCCATAGCCAAATCTGTTGTTGAGCACGTGAGTTTTGAACATGGATAGCTCGTGGTGGTGATGAGACCGTCAAGGTATACAACCCCCCTCTCCGTTTACCATGCCCAATCGTCTCGTGAGTCGTAAGGTCCTGAAACTTACAATGAGAAGGATAGAATGTGGCATAACAATTATGTGAGTCAAGGAATTTCCCAACAGACAACAAATTGCATTTAATAGAGGGGACAAGTAGTGTATGAGGTAAGGACAATTTAGGGGAAAGTGATATAGTCCCTTCTCCAGCAACATTAGAAGGAGCCCCATTGGCACTAGTGATGTAAGGATAATGAGATTTAGGAAATAAGGTGGAAAAAACAGTAGAGTCAAAAGTCATATGATCAGTGGCACCAGTATCAATTATCCATGTAGTAGAGCGTGTACCTGAGTCGGGGTTGGAGTCGGAGAGTAAGGCAGGAGATGGAGACTCACCGATAGTCATGACATAAGCAGTCTTGGGTGCCATGTTGTGGGTCTTGTGTGAAAGTATGGATACGTAAATGCAGCGGAAGTTTTCTGGAACACAACAGGGGTACAACAGAACCAAGTAATCAAAGGAACACAAGTTTGAATTATGCAGGGACAAGGTTAAGTAGAGACAAGGTTTAAGCAAACAAGCTTAGAACTTCAGCAAACAAGAGCACAAATTAGGATTGTGATCACAACCAATTTTAAGGTAAGGCAAAGTATGAGATAGGAATGATATAACAGCAAATTATGGGCAAGGATAGGTAGAGATTAGGGAAGAACAAGGTTATGCATAGGCAACCAAAATCGATTGCTCTGATACCATGCCAAAGATAGTGTAATTGAGAGTGTGGAGAATATGAGATATGATATGTTTTGCAGAGAATTCCAATCAGCTGCTTGTATTACTATCTTGAGGAGATTTATACAAATGTAGCTAGCTAACTATTAGTTACAAACAAGATCACAAAGCAAGGATTATTTCCAGGATTTGTGTTTCCCTAAAAAACATGGAAATGTAAACATGGAAAGGTGTTTCTATAAACATGGAAAAGTGGAAATGTGATAGACAAGCTTTTCCTTGTTTTAGGAAAGCTGTCTATGTCTTGTTTATGTCTTGACTAACAGGGATTGCAGATGTAGTAGTGACATTGATTGCGCCAAGTTGCGCAGCAACAAACTAGGTCATTATAGGTCCCAACTACAAGTGGTTCTATTCCTGTGGAACCATAACAAGGGAGGAAACTCAAAGAGAAGTTGCGTTTGGTGCATATTTTGAATACCGGATGCTTGTTTATTGAAAAGAAATTTGTCTTTGCCCCATCATCGTCCGAGAAAATCTTCGCATCATTGGAGAAAATCAGAATACGTTGGTCTTCACGACGCTGTTCACGTCGAAGGCGAACAAAATATGGACTAGACATGAGAGCATACCAACTTTTGGACACACACTTGCATTGAAAAGTGGATTTCAGAGATATATATATATATATATATATATATATATATATATATATATATATATATATATATATATATATATATATATATATATATATATATATATATATATATATATATATATATATATATATATATATATATATATATATATATATATATATATATATATATATATATATATATATATATATATATATATATATATATATATATATATATATATATATATATATATATATATATATATATATATATATATATATATATATATATATATATATATATATATATATATATATATATATATATATATATATATATATATATATATATATATATATATATATATATATATATATATATATATATATATATATATATATATATATATATATATATATATATATATATACATAGAGGTGGTGTTTGAATAGGAAAGAAAAGAAATACAAACCAAAAAGGATTAGGAAAGAAATCCACTTCTTTATTAACTTGGAATCCTAATACAACCAGGATTTTGGAGTCAAATATGAGACGTTGGGTATAAGATTTTGTTAGAGCATCTCCAATCGATGTGTCAAAAGTGCCATATAGACATTTAACGGCTAAAAATAACATCTCACATCACTCCAACCGATGTGTCAAAGCTGATGTGGAATGAAAGCGAGAGGTTGAGATGTTATTTTTGACATCCCAAAAGCAAGATGTCAAATGAATATTTTTTTTATTTTATATTTTCTTTTATTTTCTTTTTAATTAAAAATAAATCAACACTAAAATGTAATAAAACAATAATTTAATTTGACCTATCGAGTGGAGTGTAAAGTTGTGTAAGATGTCAAATTGCCACATCAGCCATCAAATTTAAATGTGATGTTTGGTATTTGACATCTCCCTTGGAGATACTCTTAGTGTTAAAGATGACCTTACACGTGTTGGACGGAAAGTTAAGAGCCCAAAGTAAAATAAAGGTGGTTGATGTGCCAGCTATTTAGAGCCAATATAATCAAAGTCTGACATTAGAATTGAGTATTAGTTTCATATATTTGTTGGAAGTATGAAGTTTTTCCTTGGAGAGTTCTTAGATTTTCTCATTTACCAGTGTTTTTCGATTTTCTCCTCTACAAGTGTTTTTTCGATTCTCTGAATGCTATACGGCTGGTAAAGTCGATAAAAATTTTCACAAAAAAAAAAGTCGGTAAAAGTAAAGTTTTTTTCATTGGTCCACGTGTCATGTTGTCATTGGGTTATTAATTAGTTGCCGGATTGATGATGGGGCAATTGGTTAGGATTAGGCGGGAAAGTCTAATATTGATCACGTGCTAAATATGTTGAAAGCTCTTACAAATTGAAATTTTTGTCAACCCAAAGTAGTCTGCAGAAGAAATGGACTTGCAAGATTTGTAATATTTGTAAACCTTTTATGAACCAATGTAGATCACAAAAAAAAAGATTTTGTTACAAGATTAATAGTAATTATTAACAAAGTGGGGTCGAACCTCCTCTGCTATAAATTAATATCATCGGCAACGAAAAACATTTATAAAATTGGTAATCTCTTGTATTGCATCCACAGTCCACTGGCCTGTTAAATTGGAAGCAAACCCCCTAGGTCACCCGGTGCAAAAATGGCAAAGACCATGAACTAGCAGGCAAAGGCTTGCATGTTTGTGAGTCTCTCCATTCTTGAGATGCTATAACAAAAAAGAAAAGGGAAAGAAAAAGTTAACAGTTCCTCACAAGTCAAAAGAAAATACTTGAGCAAAATCTTCTCTATGGTTGGACAACGAAACAAACTTTATTATATACTTACATCTTGAAGCAGCTCACTATTTGATAAAACTTAATTTTGAAAGAACTGCAGCTGCCTGGTCACCAGCTAACAAGAAATAAGGATGCCTCAGAGCAGCTGCAGCTGATAAACGCCCCCTTCTAAGGGAACCTCTCTCTGAAACAAGCTTTGTGGCCAGATCCCACCCTCTACCCGAATCGAGATCAAGAAGTGACAAGTCAGGCCTCAACCGAGTATAGTCCCTCCATTTATTCAAGTCATACTTAACTGTTTTTATTTCTGAATTGAAATTCTTTAACCCTGCTGAAGACCTTAAGGATGGTACTGCCATTTGCAATAGTATAATTCCAGCAGAGTACATATCAAAGAGGTCAGGACTGTTCAGCTGCAACAATAATTTCAAAGTCTGATTCATCTAGCAAACAAATTTTGTATGCTTTAAAACAAGAATTCAAGCATAAGAGTACCCCCCAAGGTAAATCAAGTTCACAAGGCCTATAAACAGATTAGTTTATGATCTGATCCCCATGCTTTTTCTCATCCAAATTTGAACATTTAAACAATGCAGGCATCATTTTAACTTTACCAACTGAAACTGAATGCAGATCTAACAGTCATTATAATGCTATATCCATATACCTCCAGTAAAGCAGCGGAATTTTGATATGCTTGACATCGCATATAAAAGGGTTGAAACTGTATTACCTGCCAAACAATTGGAGAAAGAAATGCAGCAATGGGCTCTGGAGGAGGAACTGGCGTTTCCTCTGGGAGCACATATAGTTCAGGAGGACAAAAGTCAGGATCTAGCAGGGTACGGTCTGGTACATAGTTCTTTCCAATTCTGAGGTCTGTGGCTGCCCCAAAGTCTATGAGCTTGATTTGTCCCCTTCTTGTCACTACTAAGTTTGCTGGCTTTACGTCCCGGTGAACAATGCCTGTGTCATGGATTTTCTTGAGCGAAGTAATAATTTGACGCATTATTTGCTTGATGATCAATGCACTGCGTTTGACAGAGTCTACATCTTGCAAGACACGTCTGAACATGACAGACTCCAAGTTAAAAGGGAATTTCCTATCTTTCATGTAATCGGCAAGAGTTTGGTTTCCCTGTCACATGAACATCCCGACAATTAGTGTGATGAAGGCGTCAAAGACACATATAATTATAGCATTGAGTTCTTAAACACCATATATAACATAAACGTGGGATTTGAAGCTTTAGATTTTTGAATGAATGATCCTAAAATGGTTTTAGTACCTCGAATTTCCAAACAAGCCACTTTCCACCCTTTGTAAATTGAGAACTTGTTTTATCAGCAACAAAACTTCCCAGGAACGCAGCACATGTTTCAGGTGCTGCTCTAGACAACCTGTAATTGAACCACTCCTCGAATTCGCCACATTCTTCAGCCCCTTGAACTCCAATCTTCACCTGCATATTTCCATAACTAAAAGATCAGATTAATCTCTCTACACATCACAGAAACACTGATAAACAAGTAAAGGGTCAATCAAAATGCACGAAATCTACAGTGCTACCTTCTTGAGGATGACCTTCTCCTTGAACCTCTCATCCAACTGTGGAGCTCTACCCCTCCCTCTTTTCTGCACCGTCTCTTCAACATTAACATTCTTTGGAACAACCGCACCAGAATAAACAACTCCAAAAGACCCTTCTCCCAACTTGTCCCCAATCACAAAATCAGTCCTCTTCAACCTTCTCCTTCCAATCAAACTATCCAAACCCAATTGCAGAGGAGCAAGAAGGTATGCATCAATGGCACCTATGAGAATACCTGGTCTTGCAGTTAAGTATATCCATGTAATCCCCGCAAAAATCAGGAAACCCCACTTCTGTGTTTCTGAGAGTTCCTCTGTAGCTGTTTGAAACTGCATGTAACCATATTGAAAAGGAGGAAATTGGTCCAAATGGAGAGTCGTCTCCAAAACATTTCCAGGGATATTGTCACCAAAGAATGCATTGCATCTATGAGGGTGGCTTTTGAATTGGGTTGTGAAGAAGCAAAGATGGTCAGGTGAAGTGGGTTTTAAAGGAGAGAAGCATGTAGGGTTAGGATTGTGTTTAAGTGTTGTTAGACTTGGAGAGGGCAGATAAGCCATGGTTGTAGTCGTTATGGAGGTTATGTTGTGAACTATGAACTTTTTGTTTTGTGGGAGAGAACCAGCAGGAGTGTCAGCAAAGGCTGGCATTTTGACACGCGTCCCTTGCTTTATCCACATGTGAAATTTCCCTTCCCCAAATGCACTTTCCTAAGTTTTTAAATCGGATTTTCAACCAAAAATAAAGTTTTTAAATGAGATTTTTTTTTTAATTGGAGGACCTTTCCTATTGAGAGGGGCGATAGCATACTGAACTCACACACACTATACGGATGCTAAAACTCAAACCCAGGACCTTGCCTGAGGGAGTAAATACTCCGAACCACTGCACTAGTGAGTCCTTTGCTTTAAATGAGATTTATTATTTATACCTTAGGGAACTAAAATTAATTTAAAATGTGAATTAGCAAGAGAGCATTACATACGGGAAAATTACCAAAATCTGTCACAAATTAAAATTAAAATGTGGATATATTAATACTTATTTCAGCAAAAGGCATACAAGCTTCAGAGTTCAGCATATGCATCTGCAAAGGTTTTAAGATTGTGTAGTCTCAAGAGAACACTGCTAAGATAAACCTCTCTTGGCTACTGCTTTTTTCAAGCAACTTACAGAGTTTCATCATTAAGAATGCAAGAAGGAAAACAGAGCTCGAAAACTTGCATCTTGGGGCAACACATGCTAGTACATGTGGCTATCCTTCTTAAGAAAAGAGGCCACAGGCCTAACATAACTGAAGCCGGTGAAGGGGTTTCCAGCAGCATTCGGGCTAGCAGCTGGAGAATCCACAACTGACATGTCAGTCCAGCACTTATCGAAATTGGCAATGCACTGCTTCCCAGAAACTTGAGGACGAAAGCTTGGTTGGATTTCCCGAGCATCTAATCTTTTCCAATTTATTGGCTTAAACCATTTGTGGCGTTTGATTTCCTCACACCCCAAAGGCCCACTACCAAGGCGGTGGCTTGCATCCTTCTGTAGCAGCTGAAAACATAACCAAGTTAAGTGAGTTCTCTCATAGTTAACTAAAAACATGAACTGAGGAAGGCTCGAAACAGACACTCAGGTTCAACATTGCCTATTTCCTACTACCCAAGATAAAAACAAGCACAAAGATTATATACCCCTTTCAACAGAGAATGTGCTTCACTGGACAGAAAGGATGGCAACTTGATCTTTTCCTTAACTATCTTCTGCTGAATTTTCTCCCTGTTCCCAGTAAAAGGAGGCTGCAGAAGCAAGAGCAAAGAAAAATGTTTCACGTTACATGATATAAATAAATGTTCCAACTTCTAGGGTCCTTAAACACTATGGAATTCTCTTTAAATGCATGTCTGTGTGTGAGTCACCTAATCAAAAAACAGATAATACTTTTATTTATTTCTCTTTTCTCTTTTGAAAAGAAGAAATATATATATTTTTTACTGAAGAAGAAGAAGAAGATGTCCAACAAAAAAAGCGCATACAGACTATATTACAACAGCATAAAAAGAACACTCGGATCACCTCCTAACAATATTAAATTCAACAAACACCGGCTTTCCAATATGCTAATTTTAATATCTACATGTATTATATGCATATAATGATTGTTGACTGCACATTCAGTTAGAATTTGACTTAACCATCAAGAAATTCTTGCTCTCAATCACATCTGTATATTTATATATCATCTCAATCTACACGAACAAAATGAATAAATCACAAACCTTTCCAGTTAGCATCTCAAACAATAGGACTCCCACACTCCACCAGTCTGCAGCCTTATTGTGGCCCTTTCCAAGAACTATTTCGGGTGGCATGTATTCAACAGTTCCACACATAGAATTAGATCTCGTATTCTCTTCAAGTTGCTTCGCTAGACCAAAATCAGTCAACATGGCCTGTTTAATAAATCAGTGATCATGATGTCAGTTACAATTCATTGGGAGCAATTAATCAGAACAATACTCAACAGAGGGAGATGGAGAGGTACATGGCCATCTGTGTCCAATAGGATATTTTCAGGTTTAAGATCCCTATGCATTATTCCATTTGCATGGAGGTGAGAAACCGCAGAAACAATCTCAGCAGCATATATTCGAGCCAGCTCCTCTCTGGAAAGGAGAAAAACTTAAGTATTAAGTGTCTAAATATTTGAGCTCAGAAAATAACACAAAATATTGGAAGTTGAAACCAAAGGTACCTAAATAGACCTTGGTGATAGAGCTGAAAGAAAAGGTGACCACCATTAACAAAATCCAGCACGAGATATAGTCTATATTTGGTCTGCATAACAAAATAAATTAAGTTAGTACTCTAGTCATCATCAAGAAAGTCACCAAATCAGCACATTGAGTTGAAATATATTGCTCCACAGTATCTTTTGAAGATAAAGTTCCAATTGCATAAGACATTTTTTGGGGACATGGATGCTCATAATACTCAAAAAGAAAGCCACACCAGAAAAGGAAAATTGGAATTAACTTCCAGGGTCAGGCAGGAATTACCTGAAATGAGTATCTAAGCTGGATAATGAATGGATGATCAATTTTTGTTAGAATATTCCTCTCAGCTTTCATGTATTCAGCATGATTCTTCTCCATGATCTTGTCCTTCCGCATGACCTTCATTGCATAAATTTCTGATGTCCCTTTCTTCCTCACCTGGTATACTTTTGCAAATGCACCCTGCCCAACAACCTTCAAAACCTCAAAATCTTCAATGCCTACACTCTCGATCTTCATGGAGATTTCCTCATCATTTTCAAGAGTCTTTTCAGTGACACCATCATCAATTAAAGGTTCTTGAAATTCTTTGATGGTATCTCCATTGACACACTCTACCAGTTCCACTGAATCTTCCATGTCACTTATAGTCAGTTTGCTGAGCTTCAATGATTGGCTTACAAACGATGAGGGACCAACCAAAGAATGTGATCGGTTATGAATTACCACTGGATTATCATAAATAAGCTCAGTGGCATCTTCGACGGCGGCAGAATTAGCCGAATCACCATAATTCACTTCTACAGAGGCCTGAACTGGTAGAGGGCCAAAAACATCATCGAAATCAAGCTCCACGTGATCTGAAACTACAGCATCCATTGTAACCGTAGGAAAAAGCAACTGTGTCTGAATTGGTTTGCACATGCGGGCCTTGGTCAAGCTAGGTAGCTGAGAGGAAACCATTTTTCAAGTATGGAGCAGGGATGCTAACTTCAGGTAGATACTGGAATTGATCCCTGCTATGGATTTATCTACCCAAAAGTCTCAAAGGCCAGTGCTCCAGAAGGACTCCTGTCAATTGCCTTAACCAAGAGGAAACTCACGAATGCAAAAGGAGTTCCTTGGAATTTTGGCAATAAACAGAACAAAATCCAGATAAAGAAGGGGTTGTTTCTGTTTCCCGACTTACAGGAAAACACGGATACTTCAGTAGTTCTTGAATTCATGAAGATTAAGCTATCAGATCTGAGTTCAAGACCAAATACAAGGATTAGTTAGTGTTGTGAGACAAAAAACAACTCGGAAACAAATATGCTTCTCTAGTATGATATCACGATCTTCACAACAAAATTTAAGTAAAAGAAACAAACTGAAATAGAGACATTCATAGAAAAGAATCCAAAAGTCAACTATGATGTTAATTTAACCTGTGTTATTATGTAAATGAGGTGAAGCAGAACTCTTTCACTGGTAACGAGTTTGAACATGTAAAGCCAAGTATAAATTTGAGTGAAAGTCCATTGGTTAAGACTTGGGATCACTTCATTGGGAAAGTTCAATTTTTCTGCAAAACTTTTTGAAAATTCCTATATTATCCTAAGAAAATCCCTTTACTTAATTGTTCCCTCCAAAATTAATTTCCCTCCATAACCCAAATTTTGATTTGGGAAGAGTTAGGGGAATCACAAACGCTTAACTTGATTGGAGGAAAAGTTTAGGGAGGACTCGAGATGCCCTTTTATCAGAACAAAAGCTAATGCATAAAAAAAATACATAAGACGAACAAAAACTAATGCGCAAAGCAAAACACATTACAGTAAAAAAGCATAATTGGAGATCCTACAAAGCCCAAAATTGTGAAACGGAGATAGGAGAAGGCAAAGCTTTTAGATTTCAGGCGAAGGTTGTATAGCCCGCCATAGTCAGGACAAAACGAAAGCAATTCATCTTAACTATGACTAGATCTCAAAACAGCTCAGCAGCAATTCGTTGATTTCTTTGTAATGATATAAACATAAAGTAATGCAAAGAACGAAACTTTAGATCTAAAACCAGATTGTTCAGGCTAAAAACTAGACTTTCTGTTATTTTTCCTACCGTTTTTCGGTGACCAAACAGAAACGGAACTCCAACTATGACGAAAAGAAAATGGAGAGAAGATTAGGAGGACAGATTGCTTACCTGGGAAGGGTGCAGACGGAGCCGAGGGACAAAGCGGAAGAGGAAAGAAGGATTTTTGGAACGTCTCTTTTTCACGAATCCTCAAGCGTAGGGGTCGCCTCGCCGCTTATATTTTACCAGCCAATTCTTTTGGTTCTCCGAATGTTGACGCTGACACGTGGTGGGACATTATTGGACGATGGACGAGTTGCCAATTTGCATATGATTCTACTTTTTAAAGGTACTTGAACCTAAATTGGGAATATGCGAGAGGGCAGAAGGGAGAGGCAGAGGTGGAGGGGGTGGGTGGGTCTCACCCCTATGTTTATAAAATAATTTGTTTTTTCTTCATTTTTTAGGTCATATTATTTTATTTTAAAGTATTTAATTTTTTTTTTTTTTTTTTGGTGAAAACCAAGGTATCCCCGCGCGATTGCGGGGACTAACCCTCGAGGTACTGTCGGGCGCAAAGCAGGGACCTCTCCCAACAAAGTCGGCTCTATTCGCAAGCGCCTGGGATCGAACCCAGGACCTCTTGTTTAAAGGATCCAAGCCCCTTCCACTTGGACCAACTCCTGTTGGTTGCACACCAACTTTGCCAATGCGTCTACGATTGGTTTTCATTTTATTTAAAAAAAAACTTATTTTGTTACCTTATTATATAGAAATATATGGATTATATTCTTATTTATATGTATAAACAATTTTAATAATGTATTTAAAGATTAAAGAATAAAATAATAACTACAAATAGCATCCTATCTACATCCAAAAAATCCTATCATCTTTCCTTTTTAATCATTAAAATAATAATAATAATAATAACAACCTCTCAATATTTTTATTTTTTTTTGTCTGAACCACGAGGTGGTCCTAGATGGGCCCCAACTATGGGTGGCACCTTTAAGCCTTAACCACAATCCAGACTAATCCCCGCTCACACCGAGTCGGCCCGTAAGGGGTAAAGTGCTAGCCAAAGTGGTGACTCCGAACCTCTCAATATTTTTCAAGCTAGGTGTGATGCATCTTTATGTTTTAACCTTCATGTGTAATGCTAATTAGAGCAAATTTGATGGCTTATGTGCAAATTTGACAATTTGGAAAAAATTTAACTCAACCCGAAATATCAAATATCATATTATTTTATTATATTTTAAAAAACAAACGGAGCTCATATGATGCTTAAAGTTTTAAAAGAGAATAAATTATAGTAGAGCAACTTTAACCTTAAATTTTTGTCATTTTATGTCCATGTGATAATTTAACATATCGGTTCGAGATGCTTTTATTAGTTATTAAATTAACATTTTTCGTACTAATTATTGGCCAATCATTAAATATGCAAAGATTATATATTAGCCACCTCCTAGAGATGAATAAAATATACACAATATTACATATGCACTCCAAAAAGGGGTGTCTTCTTGAACTTCTATATGCACAAAATACGAGTGGAGTATGAATATATCAATTAAAATGTTAAAAAAGTGATCAATTCATTCAATTTGGTCGGCTTCAATGAATTTTTAATTTTTTTTTTTTTTTAAAAAAGACATTTTGGATTAACAGATGAATTTCTCAATGAAAATACAGTTTAATTCAAATTGGTTTTAAACATTGATCTTGTATGCATTAATAGTTTGAAACATTATATGATATAAAAAAATATAAAGCATTTGACCAAAGTTGTATTTTGGTACCACCTTGTATGTGGAAAACATTTTGTATCTCCATTTTCAATCTTCATTCATATCCTACTTTGTCTTTTTATATATACAAAAAAAAATTGGATAATCCAAGTAGATTAAGGACTCGTTTGGGAGTGATTATGTATATATTAGAATAACTTTTGGAAAGAAACAACTTCCACGTACTTCTCTATATAATCACTCTAGTGATTCTAGGGATAAGCACATTTCATATGTTTCTTCATAAAATTAATTAAAATCAGTTAAAATGATTATTTGGAGAAGTGATTTTCCATAAAAATTATTATTGGCATCTCCAAAATCACTCACAAACGATGCCTAATTAGTTGAATTATGTTGGCACTAAATCTTGAATAGATAGAGATGAGTGCAACTTACAAGTGGGATGGACGATCAAGAGATCGATTGGGAGTTGGATGCCGATTCTTCCTGTCCTTGGATGCTGATCCTGAATAGAAGATAAGCGAAGCTCGTGAGGTCTATGGAACCGGTGTGGAACCAGCCTAAGACCCTCCGATGCTCAAGTAAGATTGTTTTTAAGAGCTCTTGCTGTTGACCATATAGAAGTATAAAAGTCAAGCTGAAAAGTCTTACCCCTGTATTGTAGTGGGAGGGGCATACTTATAGAGGGCATTTAGTATGCTCTTAGCGCTCATTTTCGATGTGGGACTCGTGGGAGGGCCCTATGAGGTTGACACGAGTCCTTAGATATTTCAGGCGGGTGCTTCGAGGTTGATTCTGCAGAATCGGTAGGGGATACCGATTGTAGGCTGTGTTGGGCCCTGTAATGATCTTTTGCTGCTTTGAGACAATATCATCAGTAGCCTATGCCGATTGTCCGAGGCCTTGGGTGCTTGGGCGAGTTTATGAGATCCACGTGTCGTTGTACGAGTGGAGGGTCAGATATGGTACAAACAATATAAGTGGTCAATATTTGTATATTTCATAAATGGGAGAAGTTATGAATCAAGAAACTTAAATAGAGGAATCAAAAAATTAGAATTGAATCAATTGCGCATCTAATTGATCAAATTCTTGATTTTGAAGGTATTTAATTACGAATTTTAACGTGTAACTCACATAATTTTTTATTTCATGAATTTAAATCATTATAATACACATGTGTAAATAACACACAGAACAAGTAGAAATTTGAATCATTCCAATATACAACATAGTAAAAATGCTTAAACTAATCATTCCAATCCATATTCGTAGTAATCATGCTATATAGTTGATTGTAGTTAGATGTTAGTATTGTTTGGTGATACGTGTTCAGTATTCATCACGTTAGCGCTCATTAGCTTGAATCCACATCCCAACAGCTGTGCTTGGTTGTGCATATCCATAACTAAGGAGATGCGGGTTTAATGACAAATTGACACTTCACACGGGGAAATTGAGGCCAACGCTAAAGTTCATAATGTCTGATAACATTAGCGCAAGCCCATCACTTGCTTACAAATTAAGCCTAAAGCCCCCAAATATTCACATAAGGCCCATGCACAAAGAGTAACAAAACCCACGTAACAGAAACAAGCTCAAAAGAGCGATATGTTATGCACTGTTGCGTTATTCATATAGGCCCCGTTTGGTTCACGTAACGGATTTGAGGGGAAATCACTACCAATGTCATTTCCTAAATGATTGGAAATAGAATATTATTTTCCCACAGTTGGTAGTGTTGAGAAAGTAACCGGAAGATATCACTTTATTTCCTAGTTTTGAGTAGGAATGAAAAACAAAGTTTATATAATTTTTCAATTATATCCATATTAAATTAAATAAAAAAAAGAATGCATTTAATGATATATTGTAATTCTAAATTGTTAATGGGGACAAAATTATCATGAAAAATGTGTATTTAATGTTTGCTCATTTTCCCAAACTTTTCCATAAGGAGGGAAAACAAAACCCAAGTTAGGAGGAGGGCTTCACTTTCCCCCTTAGGCTATCTCTGGCCCATGGGTCATAGGGCTAGCCAGAGGCCAAATATAGCCCTATAATAATGCAAAATCCATCTCTAATCATGGGCTAAAAATTTTTTTAGCCAAATTTGGAGGGCCACATTTGGCCCTTTAGCCCTCCAACTAGGCCAAATGTAGCCTAGCTTTGGCCTATGGCAAATTTTTGTGTGGGCCCAGCTCATGTGCTTTCCAAGAAGAAAAAGTATCACGTGTGGGAAAGAGCTCGAAACATCTTGTGTAACTGCAGATCCAATCGCCAATATTAAAGGCGCGTTGACGTCATCAATGATGTTAGTTAGCCGTTAGGTTTTTTATTTTATTTTTAATAACCTTTAAAAATATTCTTAAATTCATTTTGTTTAATATATATATATATATATATAATTGGTTTCTGATTATTGGAGGTTTAGAACCATTGATTGAAAAGTTATTTTTTATTTAAATCCTTTTTAAATGTTTTAAATTCATTTTGTTTAAAAATTGTATCATAATTTTTCTCAAAATAATAAAATATGAAGGACCCTAAAATATAGACATGCACGGATGAAGATGGAAAAATTTAGCCTTACACTATTCTTTAAAAAATTAATATTTTGAAGGGCTAAATTTGTAGCCATGGATTACATTTAGCCCTATGACTGGAGATGACCTTACTTTCCTATGAGTCAAGCAATGATTTCCCCTACATGGACTTACCAAACATGAGAAATGAATTGATTTCTCATTATGAAGTCTATTTTTTCATAAACCAAACGGACCAAATAGTTATTCAACTTCCACTGTACACATATGAGAGAGAGAGAGAGAGAGACAGACAGAGATATTTTGGTGATATTT